>JAOANR010000006.1:30405958-30713460 GCA_030278955.1 Hygrophila difformis | reverse complement strand
GGTTGTGAGGACAAGACATAGGGGCTTGTTTGCCTTCCATTGTTATTTTCTTGAGTTGGTAGCTTCCATATCCATCTTCTTCTTCACCTCCTTGTTTCTTCTTATTTTTCATGTTTCAAGAATGTGTCATATGATCCTTGGCATTAGTTTAGAATTTGGTATCAGAGCCAAATATAGGATCTTTCTTGCTTAAAACTTCAAAATCCATAAAAATTGAAAAATTTGAAAACCCTAAAATTCGGACAGAATCTGTTCTGGAAATTTTCGGACTTAAAAATTTTGAATTTGGCAAATCTGGGCACATATTTGGATTTCTCATGTTGAGTAGATGAATTTGCATATGTGGATCATCAAAATCGGAGTTCATATGACAAAGTTATGATTATTTGAAGTTTTGGTGTTGTTCTTCATCAAAATCCGAAAATTTCATCCACTTTGCTTTATGATTCTGAATTTTGGGTGTTAATGGACTATGTTATGTGTTAATGATGCAAGTTGGTTAAGTGTTTGAGTTATTAATTGGCAGTTTGCATCAATAATTCCAAAATTTGAGTTGAGTGTTCATCTCCCTCACTTTCACCACCTTGCTTGTTCAACCTCACCTTCAAATTGTTCATCCAAATATTCAAAGGTGCCTTGAGCATAAATTGCATTGATCCAAAGCTGCAAAAATTGAAGTATTATTATAAGGGGACAAGAAAACATAATAGCCATCCCTATAGCCTTAATAAGTGTGATCAATCAAGTATTTGGGGATAAGAATACTCAATTGTGACATCATCATCATATCAAGTCCAAAAGTGCGGCCACCTCCAAATTTGAAAGGCCCTCTCACGACCAAAAACACATCTCACGTCCCCAAAGGCCTCTAACGTCACCAAGCCCCCCCCCCCCCCCCCCCCATCACGACATGAGCCTCTTGTCCCTAGCCTCTGACGTCGCCAACCTCTCGTCCTTAGCCTCTCTCACGTCGTCAACCTCTCGTCCTTAAACCCCCTTAGCGGCGTGAACCTCCCTTCCGTCCTTAACCTTCCCCTCTCGTCCCTAACCTCTCTCACGTTGCCAACCTCTCGTCCTTAGCCTCCCTGACGTAGCCAACCATACCCTAGAGACAAGTCAAGGGTTTCACGACGGAAGCAATTCTCTCTAGCGTCATACATCTCTCCATTGTGGAATATTGTTCCGAAATTTTTTCCTAAGTCGGATATACACAGTTGGCACTTGGTTCCTCTGATTTAGTTTAAATCACGAACACATAGTTGAAATTTTAATCGGGCAATGTTCCGCTCTTAAAATTCCTCTCATAACAAGTGAAACCTAACTGTTGAAATTCCTCCGGAAAATTTTATTTGATAATATTGGAGAGTACCCTAGAAAATATTCT
The DNA here is from genome assembly GCA_030278955.1 of Hygrophila difformis. Taxonomy (NCBI): domain Eukaryota; kingdom Viridiplantae; phylum Streptophyta; class Magnoliopsida; order Lamiales; family Acanthaceae; genus Hygrophila; species Hygrophila difformis. The sequence goes on along the minus strand of JAOANR010000006.1, from coordinate 30,712,076 downwards.
TATCAAGTACTGATATTGGGAAACCTTGTGTGATCAGTCGGGAGTCAAGTGAAGTGAGATTTCTTTTCAGTATTTTTAAACTCCACCCCCAAATTTTAACCCTTGTGAGGATTTTGGAATTTGAAGTGTAAATTGCGATTAATCGTTGTAATGCTAAATCCTTGCATTGTGATCACATATATTCAGTACATTAATATCTGTAATTATTTTATTTCATTTTTATTTTTAATTTTGTCGAGTCTAGTGGTGTGTCCAGCGATCTTGTTTTCAGCTCAATTCTCAAGTGTGGTTGAAATCCTCACGGAAGCATCGGACCGAAATAGTGAAAATCGAGAGTACTTCTTGAGTGACAATTTTAACTGTAGTACAAGTGCTACTAACATTTTATACATATATCCGTAGTTTTTCTATTTTTATTGTGCAGATATGGCAGGTACTACTGACTCAGCTATGATGGAACTGATAAGAAGCCTCAATGCCAACATGCAGAATTTGAATTCCCAATTCCATCAATTCAACCGAAAATTGAATCACCTTGAAGACAAGTTTGATCATTTAACGGCAGAATTTTCAGGTTTTAAAGAACAAGTTGATCAGTCTGAGCAGAAAATGGAGAGAGAAATCCAAGGGCTCAATGGAAAAATTGAAGAAGTAGCCATTGATTCGGAAGAAAGAATGGAGCAGCAGGCATCACTTCTTCAAGCTGAAATTACTGAGACTGATCTTCGAAGCAGAGTCATACATTCCAGTCTTTATGAACATTGTGCAAATTTATCTGCAAACATTGAATCTCAACTGACTGAAAATTTAAGAGATGAATTTGAGAAATTTGCAGGTGAAACAGACGGAATGCTGGAATATGATATGATGAGACTCGAAGAATGGCTTGAACGGCAAATGTCCAATCAATTTGCCAGCACTTCGAGTACTGAAATCATAGAAATCATTATCCGTCACAGGGAAGATTTATCCAATGAATTTCATTTGGCGTTAAATAATTTAGCTGAAAAATTAACCGCCAAAATTCATCTTGTTGCAGAGGAAATCCAACAGCAAAGGACTAACCCACAAACCATTTACGAACAAGTAATGAGTACAGTGGAGCAAAAGCTGCAACCTACCCTGGATGAACGGATTGCTAAAATTCTGGAAAGTGACTATGGAATTGAGCGATATCCCAAAGCTTCGACATCTTCGAAGACCCTGAGTTCCACAAAGCAGAAGCCGCTTACTCCTAGTACAAGTCACAAGATTTTTTTTGATCGGGGACGACCCACTTCATCAGTCCCAATCCCATCAACACCATGACGGTCTCCACCTCCAAATCTGACAGAGGAAAATCTGTAGTTGTCACGGCCGTCACAAGAACTGATTAGGAGAAGACTTTACCATGTCAACCCTATCTCAAGTTGGGGCATGAATCTGGAATTTCACGGAAGGTGTGTAACACCCCGGTTTTTGGTCACCCAGGTCGGGATGTCACCGCCACACCTCCCTAGCAAGACACGGTTTCCCCGAGCTTACTAAAGAGATGCAAGGCTATGGTTTTTCAGAATTTAGAATATTCAAACACCCCATTCATATATAATTTTAAAAAAATAATACATCAAAGTTGCAGCGGAAAATAATATTTACATATATAATGCAGCGGAATATAAAAATAGGGCCAACATGGCCTACTCACGGGTTAAACAGGCCCGTTCATGCAAGGTCTAGTCTAAAACAAAATTTAAGAATAAAGTGTTCCCCGACATTCCCATGAATGCATATGATGATGCATATTCTTCAGCTCTGAAAGAAACAGGGGAAAAAGTATGGTTTGGTCAGCAAAGATTTGCTGAGTAAGTTAACACAAACATGATTATGAGATTTCAAAGCCTTTAATTAGATTTAAAGAAAACATGTTCACACAAGACATGATTTAATTTTATCCATCTAATAATAATTTAATTGCATAATTCAAAAGACAAGGATTTCCATAAGATCATAATTCAACGACATGATAAAATAATCGCAAGACGTAATTTAAAGGCATAATTTAAATAAGGAAAATGCTCAAGTATTTCAGGATTTCACTCTTCCTCTCTTATTCGATATAATCTGGTATAACTTATTCTTGGGGAATCGAACCCGCAAGAAAACAGACAATCGCCCTTGGGGAATCGAACCCGCAAGAACTCACATACATCCTAGGGAATCGAACCCGTAGGAATCAACACATATTCTGGGGATTCGAACCCGCAGAAAGACACACCCTGGGGAATCGAACCCGCAAGGTTTGACACGGACATCCTGGGGAATCGAACCCGCAGGAGAACATACAATCGCCCTTGGGGAATCGAACCCGCAAGAACTCAAACACACCCTGGGGAATCGAACCCGCAAGGCTTGACACAGACATCCTGGGGAATCGAACCCGCAGGTCAAACAAGTTTCGCAAATTTCACGAGTTTCATCAAGAGTCCAAGATTTGACTCGGTCAATCACAGTTTAACCTAAAATGCGTCTAAAATCAGATTTAATTTCAAGCATTTCGAAATTTCGCGTCTGACTCCAAAACGTCAAGATCTACAACTTTCGTGTTTTAACTTTTTCAATCCGAGATACCTAAATAGGTCAAAAACACTAATTTTCACAGAAGTATAAATCTGTCCGAATTTCCTAGGTCACAGTTTAGAGATTTCGAATTCTACCATAGCAAATCAACTCCAAAATTAACGAAATTTGACAGAGATCATCTTAAGACATATATCTACAAGTTTCATGTTCAGCAAAAGATCTAATTCATCCTATTTCTATTGTCAAAAACGCCAACAAGTTCGGGCCAAGAATCTGTCAAGATTTCAAGATCCACATCCTAGCAGTTCGGTTTCGGGTGGATTTCATATATCAAATCATCACGAAAAATTCTGAAAATTTACGGAGGTGTTCTTAACGCATAGATCTACAACTCTTATGTTCAACGCTAAGCCTAGATCGGTCTAGATCCAAGGTAGAAATCACCAACAAGTTCGAACTAAAGTTCTGTCACTGTTTCAAGATCTAAACTCAAGGCAGGTCTGTTTGTGGTCATTTTCGGATATCAAAACACGATGAAAAATTATGAAAATTTTACAGTACATAGATCTATGTCTTAGGAACGTTTTTCGTGTTTTAAGTTTTTCCGTTTGAAGTCGTTTTAAGGTTCGGAAAAATTAGACAAAACTTTTGCGCCGTTAAAAATCACATATGGACAGATTTACGAAAGATTTGCTCAAGTTTCTAGATTTGAATATTTTTACTACTCCCAAAACCATGTAAGCGTTAACTTACTGATTTACGGATGTCTCGGCTCGATGATTCGGAGGCATGGCTTCCACGTTCTTCGTTCTCCCTCCGAGATCCTTCGTTTTTCCTCAACGCGTCCGGATCGGGGTTTAGAATAGGAAAGAGATTTAATTAGGATTCGTTTTCGAATCTTGAATGGAAAAGAATGGACAAGAATGGTTCGAATCTTACCCCGATGATCGAAGACTCCTAATTTTCGTCCAAGTCAGTCCCTTGATTCGGTTTTGTGCCTCCGACGACTCCGGAATTAGGGTTTTGTGTGTAGAGAGATTTCGTAGGGTTTTGTAAAGATGTTCCGGGGCTCCCAAGAGGGTTTATTTATAGATATTTAAGACCTAGGGCGTCCAAGATCTGACCCCAAGCGTCTTGAGTCGAGATATGTTCAACCGAAAGTCGAAAAATCCGCGTTCGGGCGAGAAAATCGCGGAACGGCCGCAACTGCCAAGTGGCGCGCTCTTGGCGCGGTGAACCCCTAAAGACCGCGCGGCGACCGCGCCGTCCTGGCCTGGACTTCGGTCTGGGCCGGGTCGTGCGATCCGTCGGGCGTTTTCTCCTCTCTTTCGGACTTCTATTCCCCTATGTTCCCGGATTCGGATTTCCGGGGTATCTTCGGGCTTCCGATTTCCTATCTTAATTTTATTCGGACCTAAATTTATGTTTGGACTCGAGTTATTGAGTCCATCGATGTCGGGTCCCCGTGTAACCGTTTATTCAATTAAATTGTCTCCGGCTTCCCGGGTTCTTGGAATTTTGATTCCTTTTTAATTTAAATTTCATTTCTCATTTTTTATGATTCTTTATCCATGTATTATATTTATTTAAGTATTATATTTATTTATTATCTATTTATTTATTTTATATTGCACAATTCTCGGGTATTACAGTCTACCCTCCTTAAGAATCAACTTCGTCCTCGAAGTTGTGTTTCGGCTTTTCTCGTATTAGGAACTAATCCTTTTGTTTATTTTATTATTTTGTGACTGAACTTAGAATTAAAACTTCTAAGCTGCCTACGTACCCTGTGAAGGGATCAAGCCATAACGTAGTTCAAAACAATTTGAATTCATTTGCTTGTTTACAAAGTACACGAAAATCCGCGGTGTGACATCCTCTCCCCCTTAAAACTCCAGTTATGTCCCCATAACTGCCTATTCAGTATTCTCAAGAGGGTTCAGGTTTGGTTTAAATGAGCCGTGCGTTTGCAATGGATTTGTTGTTTGGGAAACCAAACAAGATTTTTGGAATAGAGAGTGTTTTAATAAAGACTTGATTTTTATTGTTTCAACATAAGGAAATTTTCTAATTCGTACAAGGGTAGGAATTGCTAAGGCCGAGTATTGTTATGCTTAGGCAAGCGCATAGATGAATGAGATCTAGAACTACGGCAAGATCAGTCTCTAGTGAGCGTTTCTAATTCGATGTCAAGCCTCTAAGTTATCTAGGTGTAGCAAGAGATCTAAGTTAGAATGTATCGCTTCTAGGTTCTCTAAGGTATAGAAAAAAATGTGGTATGCACATGCAAATGATGATTTCCCCCCAAAAATAATTCATGCACTATATGTTTTTTTTTTCCATGGGTTTTAAAATAAAAATTCGTTTCCATGGAAATAATGCTTAAAAATTTAAAATAATATTTAAAATCCTTAGACCTCTATATTGGGTCAAAAATAATTATAATTAGGACTCACAAATAATTTTGGGCTAGGAAATTTAAAATAATAATTTGGACTTCCATATTAATAATATAAATACTAATGGTTTAAAGATAATACTCTAGTATTTTAAAAATAATAATAGTTTAAAAATAATAATTGTTTAAAATAATAGAATAAAAATATCCGGGCTCTCATACCACTCTGGTATCAGATATTTTCTTTAAAATAGATAGCTTTAAAATATTCTGGGCTCTGATACCACTCTGTAACACCCCGGTTTTTGGTCACCCAGGTCGGGATGTCACCGCCACACCTCCCTAGCAAGACACGGTTTCCCCGAGCTTACTAAAGAGATGCAAGGCTATGGTTTTTCAGAATTTAGAATATTCAAACACCCCATTCATATATAATTTTAAAAAAATAATACATCAAAGTTGCAGCGGAAAATAATATTTACATATATAATGCAGCGGAATATAAAAATAGGGCCAACATGGCCTACTCACGGGTTAAACAGGCCCGTTCATGCAAGGTCTAGTCTAAAACAAAATTTAAGAATAAAGTGTTCCCCGACATTCCCATGAATGCATATGATGATGCATATTCTTCAGCTCTAAAAGAAACAGGGGAAAAAGTATGGTTTGGTCAGCAAAGATTTGCTGAGTAAGTTAACACAAACATGATTATGAGGTTTCAAAGCCTTTAATCAGATTTAAAGAAAACATGTTCACACAAGACATGATTTAATTTTATCCATCTAATAATAATTTAATTGCATAATTCAAAAGACAAGGATTTCCATAAGATCATAATTCAACGACATGATAAAATAATCGCAAGACATAATTTAAAGGCATAATTTAAATAAGGAAAATGCTCAAGTATTTCAGGATTTCACTCTTCCTCTCTTATTCGATATAATCTGGTATAACTTATTCTTGGGGAATCGAACCCGCAAGAAAACAGACAATCGCCCTTGGGGAATCGAACCCGCAAGAACTCACATACATCCTAGGGAATCGAACCCGTAGGAATCAACACATATTCTGGGGAATCGAACCCGCAGAAAGACACACCCTGGGGAATCGAACCCGTAAGGTTTGACACGGACATCCTGGGGAATCGAACCCGCAGGAGAACATACAATCGCCCTTGGGGAATCGAACCCGCAAGAACTCAAACACACCCTGGGGAATCGAACCCGCAAGGCTTGACACAGACATCCTGGGGAATCGAACCCGCAGGTCAAACAAGTTTCGCAAATTTCACGAGTTTCATCAAGAGTCCAAGATTTGACTCGGTCAACCACAGTTTAATCTAAAATGCGTCTAAAATCAGATTTAATTTCAAGCATTTCGAAATTTCGCGTCTGACTCCAAAACGTCAAGATCTACAACTTTCGTGTTTTAACTTTTTCAATCCGAGATACCTAAATAGGTCAAAAACACTAATTTTCACAGAAGTATAAATCTGTCCGAATTTCCTAGGTCACAGTTTAGAGATTTCGAATTCTACCATAGCAAATCAACTCCAAAATTAACGAAATTTGACAGAGATCATCTTAAGACATATATCTACAAGTTTCATGTTCAGCAAAAGATCTAGTTCATCCTATTTCTATTGTCAAAAACGCCAACAAGTTCGGGCCAAGAATCTGTCAAGATTTCAAGATCCACATCCTAGCAGTTCGGTTTCGGGTGGATTTCATATATCAAATCATCACGAAAAATTCTGAAAATTTACGGAGGTGTTCTTAACGCATATATCTACAACTCTTATTTCAATGCTAAGCCTAGATCGGTCTAGATCCAAGGTAGAAATCACCAACAAGTTCGAACTAAAGTTCTGTCACCGTTTCAAGATCTAAACTCAAGGCAGGTCTGTTTGTGGTCGTTTTCGGATATCAAAACACGATGAAAAATTAGGAAAATTTTACAGTACATAGATATATGTCTTAAGAACGTTTTTCGTGTTTTAAGTTTTTCTGTTTGAAGTCCTTTTAAGGTTCGGAAAAATTAGACAAAACTGTTGCGCCGTTAAAAATCACATATGGACAGATTTACGAAAGATTTGCTCAAGTTTCTAGATTTGAATATTTTTACTACTCCCAAAACCGTGTAAGCGTTAACTTACTGATTTACGGATGTCTCGGCTCGATGATTCGGAGGCGTGGCTTCCACGTTCTTCGTTCTCCCTCCGAGATCCTTCGTTTTTCCTCAACGCGTCCGGATCGGGGTTTAGAATAGGAAAGAGATTTAATTAGGATTCGTTTTTGAATCTTGAATGGAAAAGAATGGACAAGAATGGTTCGAATCTTACCCCGATGATCGAAGACTCCTAATTTTCGTCCAAGTCAGTCCCTTGATTCGGTTTTGTGCCTCCGACGACTCCGGAATTAGGGTTTTGTGTGTAGAGAGATTTCGTAGGGTTTTGTAAAGATGTTCCGGGGCTCCCAAGAGGGTTTATTTATAGATATTTAAGACCTAGGGCGTCCAAGATCTGACCCCAAGCGTCTTGAGTCGAGATATATTCAACCGAAAGTCGAAAAATCCGCGTTCGGGCGAGAAAATCGCGGAACGGCCGCAACTGCCAAGTGGCGCGCTCTTGGCGCGGTGAACCCCTAAAGACCGCGCGGCGACCGCGCCGTCCTGGCCTGGACTTCGGTCTGGGCCGGGTCGTGCGATCCGTCGGGCGTTTTCTCCTCTCTTTCGGACTTCTATTCCCCTATGTTCCCGGATTCGGATTTCCGGGGTATCTTCGGGCTTCCGATTTCCTATCTTAATTTTATTCGGACCTAAATTTATGTTTGGACTCGAGTTATTGAGTCCATCGATGTCGGGTCCCCGTGTAACCGTTTATTCAATTAAATTGTCTCCGGCTTCCCGGGTTCTTGGAATTTTGATTCCTTTTTAATTTAAATTTCATTTCTCATCTTTTATGATTCTTTATCCATGTATTATATTTATTTAAGTATTGTATTTATTTATTATCTATTTATTTATTTTATGTTGCACAATTCTCGGGTATTACAAGGTGACATGGAGTAAAGACAATCATCACGCCCCACAGAAGGCACTAATTCCTGACTGTGCTAAACGCAAACAAACTGAACAGGAATACAAAGACTTGGTGCAAAATGACGGGGAAATTGTGCAGCAGTATGCCCGACGCTTACTAGAATTGAAACGACAAGCCGGCATACAGGACACAAAGGAAAAGGAATGGAGAAATTTCCTGACAGGCCTACGCATAGAGATTTACAATCAAATGCAAGTCAGGTATGAAAATATTGACCAAGCAAAGACCGATGCATTGATTATTGAAAAAAGATTGCAGGTCAAAACCGAAAAAGCCAAGGATGAATCTTCGAAGAAAGGAACGGGACTGACTATAAAAAACAGTACGTCAGACAACTATGATCCGATTGGCACTATCCACTTCAATCCCCAGCGATCTATGGGTACATATGGATATAAGGATCACAATCAGAGTTGGAACAAGGAGAATTATCGGACAAAGAAAGAAGCTCCATGACAAGTGTAAACAATTTTTATAACTCTGAGGAAGACGCATCTGACTCGTGTACTGAAGCAAACTATGACAATGATTCAAATGCTGGAGTTTCAACTGATCAGGAAGGAAGTGATTATTCCGACTATTCCCAAAGTCCTAATTGTCAGTCCTCATCATTTGTGATTACCCGAGTCCCGACTTCACAAAAGAAACAGACCAACTGACGTCTGGTCTACAAAAAGGGAGAATCTCTTTCACTGTCAATGCACAATTTTTTATAATCCATCTTATTTTATTGTAGACAGAAGACAGTGGAAGTTGTGTTAATGTCGTCAGTATTCATGTGATTCGCAGGATTGGTATAACTGTCGAGGATCACCCGGAGCCGTATCGACTTCAATGGGTGAACAACAATGGTCTTGCACGAATCACCAAAAGAGCCAATATCCCGATCAAATCTGGCTCATATGAAAATGAAATTCCTTGTGACATCATGCCTATGAACACGTGCCACATTCTTCTTGGACATCCCTGGCTATTCGACAAGAATGCCATATACTACGGCCGAGACCACTTGATTTCATTAAGGCATGCTGGTATCAGACATCGTCTTTTATCTGTCTCTCCAATCACTGCCAAAGCAGATCGAGACAACATGTTACGAGATATACAACAAGAAGAATCGGAGTACAGGAACCGCACAGGAAGGCCTAAAAAGGAAAATAAATCCGAAGAAAAGAAGCCGAGTCCAGTTCGGCAAAACAGTGCTCAATGATTATCCCAGAATTTATCCACAATTTGTCGCATTTTAATTTTCCCGTGAATAAAATTTCTGAACATCATAATGGTACCAAATCTGATATGTGTAATAATTTTACAGATACCCACGGGGAACAACGAGAAAACTTTCTGAGTCAATCAGGTATGTACGTCCTAATTGCTTATGAGATTGATTCAACTAATGAAAGTTCTTTTTCTGCAGGAATCTTGGATCCGAAGCTAAACCAGAAAGCAATCCAAACTTTCCAATGGAAACCGGGCCTGAGGATTCCACACTCATTTTGAATAATATTTCTTCTGTTTATTTTATTTTATTTTATTTTATTTTATTTTGCTAGTACTTTAAATTTTAGAACTAGGAATTAAGTGTTAAGTTTTATTCTGATAAATGTCTGTTTTGTGCAGATCATTACGTTGAACCTGATCCCAACAACATCAGTATCACTCCTTTAACAGCTTTGGGGTCCAAAGCTTTTGAAGGGGGAGGGAATGGCGTGGAAGCCGGAACTGTTATTACAGTAATTCCATTTCCGGATGGACTCTACTCGAGAAAGTAGATCAAGAAGTCCACGCCCCATGTTGCTGAATTTTTCCGAGACCATTTTGAGAAAGAGTTGTCCAAAATATCCCATATCCTATCCGAAGCAACTTTGCTCATACAGCTCGAGCAAGCAGATGTCCGGGAGCCGGATCCGTAAACCCGAAAGAGTGATCGGAAGGAGAATACAGTATTTTGTTATTCTTGTAATAGTATAGTATTAATATGCCTTAATTTGTCTAAGGCATAAAAACGATAGAAAACCCTAGTTTTGTAACGTTGGTACATACGGGCGTGTGAGTGGGTACATCCGAAGTCTGAAGTGGTACTTACAAGGTCTGAAGATGGTACATCCGCGCCATGCAAGACTTCAATTTTGGAGGAAGGTTTGACGCCAATCCCCTTTGACCCCAAACCCCTTGACGCCAAACCCCTTTGACGCCAAACCCCTTTTGATGCCAACTCTTTGACGCCAAACCCTTTGACGACAACCCTTTTGACGCCACCCTTTGACGCCACCTTTTCAAGGAAATGTGTTATGACACCAACCCTTTGATGCCACCCTTTGACGCCAACCCTTTGACACCAAACCTAAGGTCTGTCTCACGTCGTCGTCTGTCTCATGTCATAGGGCCATTTTGGCTCACGTCGTACGCTGCCATCCCCCATCATTTGTAAGAAGCGTCTTTTGTTTGAATGAGTAAGACTTAGCATTTTTGCAAGCAACTTCCAAAAGATCACCTTCATCCTTATGAACCAAGTTCATTTTGGATAATCTCATTCTACATTGGTGTTAAAGCTTACCATGTTGAATTTCAACTAACAATTGAATTAATGAGGTTATGAGGACAAAACATAAGGGCTTGTTTGCCTTCTATTGTTATTTTCTTGAGTTGGTAGCTTCCATATCCATCTTCTTCTTTCACCTCCTTGTTTCTTCTTACTTTTCATGTTTCAAGAATGTATCCTATGATCCTTGGCACTTTATTAAAGCATTAGCAGTCATGCCTTTCATGGAGTTGTGTAACAAGTTTGGAATAATTGATCTGTATGCTCCAATTTGAGGGGAGTGTGAATATATTCATAATATATTTTATTAGAGGTAGTTATACCTTTATACAATATACTTTCTCTGTTCTTTTATAATTGATCCACTTTCCTATAATGGGTGTTCTCAAATAAATGTTCCTTTACTAAATATGGTAATTTATGTTAGTTCTAATTGTGTTTAATTTTAATAGTTAATTTATTAATCCAATTTGATTTGTTATTGGGAGTAACAGACGACTTCCCCATTCTCATTGTTTCCCCATTCTGAAACCCTACGAACCCGTCGCCCCTCCTCCATCAAAACCCATCTGCTTTCTCCCCTTTTCATTCTTCTTGTTCACATCTTTGGATTCATAAATCAATGAAGTTCCAACCCGCCCCGTTCCGCACGTCCGATCGCCGCTTTCTTAAAATCAACGAAGTTCCCATCGAGCTTGTTCAGCCATAGATCCATCGGTACAAGGCGTTCGAGCATGTCCTCCTCCTCAGCCGCGCCCGCTTCGCCGGTGTGGATATGTGTGTGCGCGTCAAAGGCGGAGGTCACACATCTCAAAATAGTACTATTGAAAATGGTTGGTGATTTCTACGCTCTCTTTACCAGGTTTCTTTTACTGGTATGCTTTTGGTGAGTGATTAAATAACAATACTTTTTTTCAATTTGTGGGTTTATCAAATTATTGAGGGCATTAATGATGGGCGACATGTTCTGAACCAATTCTTTTTGCTTTTCAAAGATGTATGATTTTAGTTCATTATTTTTGAAAAACTTCATGATATTGTATCTTTATGTGTGGAATAGACTTCATTTTTAAACTGAATGCATCATTCTGTGTCATTCATTCGAGCATAAACAGTGTTAGATCATTTTTAAATTATTCAAGATTTCCAATTTAAAAGCTCACCTTTCATTGTTTGAACTTTTGAAGCATAATTGAAATTCGTTTCGATGGTTATGTAGTGGTGGGGACTATGTAAGTGATCAATCATTTCTCTTACTAAACTCGTGTGGTCATTAGAGACACTGTTTGTTCATGAATAAGCTTGAAGAAGTCTTTAAAGGCCATGGAGGCAAATTTACTTTATTGAAATGGTTAGATGGTTGCAATGTTTAAAGAATTAAATTGAATGCATGTTAAATTGGGCAGTTGATGGAGAGTCAAGTTTTGATTTGTTTGAATATTAATCCGCGGCTCACTTTGCCTATTTTGGATAATATTTTGTGTTTGTGACTTGTTTTTGGTAAATCTGTTTGTGACTTGTTTTTGGTAAATCTTACATTTTTACTACCACTTTGAACTGTTCTTTTGATGCAATTATTCTATATTTGTCCTCACAGCTGTGCGATAGCTCCCTTTATGGTCTATATGTTTCATCTTTACAAGATGAATAATAGATTTGATCTGAACAAGAAGCCTCCTTTGTGTGCTGATTCTCGAGTTAATTTATTATGAATAAAATACAAAATGATTACTTTTATATTCTAATTTATTGCTTATTTTATGTTGTTTTTTCTTCCAAAACATGCAGAGTTTCTTGAGTTATCTCCGAAAAAAGAGGCTGAATATCTCACACCACCAGCATCGCCGTCACAAGAAAAGAACATTTATGTTCCTGACACTCCAGAGGAGGTATAGTCAAGCTACACACGTCGGAGTGTCTTTTCTCATCAACAAAGCCTTGGAGATAGGTTGTTTGCAGGTGTAACTCCAAGATGTGACGAAGTGTTTAAGTATTTTTTTTCCCAAGCATTTATAAGACTCCATGCTCTAACAAAACAAAGGTTAGTACAAGTTGTTTTTCACTTCAAGAAAAATTTAAAACACTTTTTTTGGAATAATGAATTTCAATTTCCAACTATAACAAAAATTTTCCAGACTTCATTCATGCATTCAAAAGTTCATTTTAGCATACAAACTTTGTCCAGCTTATACTACGTTTCCATATAGAACTCCTTCACAGTTTAGCACCACAAAAGACCAATCTCAAATGTACTTCTGGCTTTGTTAAGTAAAACAAAAAATACATTTTTTTTCAACAACTTTTGCATACCTTTATACTTCTTCATGTGTCAGGTGATATTCATCCAGGAATTGCACAGCTATATTCATGTTTTCTTGCTCGACCTCCACTTTTTTGGGTAATAATCCTAACCTGTCTAGCTTTATTTTGCCAGTTTGTGGGCTCTCGCAGTTGTTTACTCCTTGATGCTTAAGAATTTCAATCATATGGCAAATGTAGCCATGTGTAGTTCAACCATTTTGGATCAAATTCCTAATATGCATCTTCCACAACTTTTTCTAACTCTTCTATATTTTTGGAAATTGTTGATGTTGTATTGATTATATTGCCCTAAAGAACCCAAGGTCAAGTATGTTAAGGTCTGCAGATTGAGGCCGTTGGTATATAATTTCAATGTCAAAACCATCCATATGTGCCGCCTCATTGAAATCATTGTTATTATGTAGAATGTGAGGCCTTGCGTTGTCCTGTTGAATGAAAACATGTTTTGATACATTTCTTGGTCACTTGGCTCTAATTGCAGGCAACACTCTGCATATCATTTTCTGCCTAATAACTTCACGTGTTATTTCCTGCATTGCCTTCACTCTGGTGTCCCTCTAATTCTATTCGTACTACTTCTTTGTGCTAAAACCACTTCTGTAAAAGGAAATATTCCAATTTTACCATCCCAAATAACATCTCCTGATGCACTTAGTATAGGTCTGCGAACAACAGCCAGGAACATTACTTAAGGAATAACTTTCTTGCTTTGTGTTGATCGGTATTGATCCTCCTCATTTGGTGCAAGATAAAATTTCATGATCTCTTTATTCAAATAGAACCACTTCTCATCCATATGCACATAATTAAAAAATCCCTCAAAGCTTGCCTTTGTGTGCAATGTCCTAGGAATTATGTGTCTCAAAATCCATAAAAGCATTTGGACTTTATGAGAATGAGTTACCTTCGGCTTGATTGGGTTTGAGTGAGGCCTGATATCACCCCTTTGAATCATGGAATACACAAGTGTAGAACCAAGTTTTAAATGGCCTGCTAAAGTACGTATTGTTGTTCTTTTGTTCAATGGAGTGGTTTGAATAACATCTTCAGAAATGACTTTACGTGGTCTTCCACAATTCATTCTTTTATTGTCGACATTCACCACATCACCTATATCCTTTTGTAACTTTGCATCCCTCCATAACCGTGAAATTGTGTGTCTGCTACATTTATACTCAATGATTGTTTCTTTGACAATTCCTCTACACAACTCATCATTAGCACTTGCTGCAAAACATAATTTCTGGAAAATGGCTCTTCTTTGTTGATTTGTCAAGTTATCCCTTTTTTGTCTAATTGTTGCTTGATTGTCTATGGCCATATCATTGTCTACAAGACATACAAATTGATCAACACCACATTTTTCATTGCTTCAGGAACAAAGTCAGGAGACTGTGACAGCAGTAGACTCCAAGCTTCCAGCATTAGAAATTTGTGAGCTTAATGAGTGCAAAGTTCCAGCAGCATTAACTTGTGAATCCAAGAAAGCTTCCTCAAGTTGAGTAGTTCTGTAACACCCGAGGAAAAACAAATTCAAATTGTTTTGAACTACGTCATGACTTGATCCCTTCACAGGGTACGTAGGCAGCTTAGAACTAATTTCTAAGTTCAGTCACGAAATAAATCACAAAATACATCACGAATTAGATCACAAGGACGATAAGATTTTGGAACCAATTTAGACTAGGCTAAGTAGGACCCGGAAATGTTGCGAGCGATAAGCCGGACTCGTAACAAGATTAAGGAGAAGATTCCGAAACGAAAACGACCCAAGGAATCGAGCTAACACGTAGAAAACCGATAGGGGAAAGCGAGGAAAGACCCGACGGAACACGCGGACCGCTGAACCGGCCGGTCCGGCCGGCCCGCGCTCTCCGCGCGCCGCCGCGCGGCCACCGCGCGGACGGAGGAGTCGCGACTCCAGGGCAGGCCACGCGTGCTCCGCGCGCACAAAGGCCTATGTGCGCGCCACCAGCGCGCCAGAGGTGCAGGAGGTGTAAACTTTCCTTCCATGGCGATTTTCTTGCCAAAAATCCGACCTCAATCAATGGCAAGTCGATCACAACAATGGGGAAGGGCATAAGATCAGATTTGGGGCGCCCCTCCCCATAATTCTCAGAAAACCTAACCCTAAACACCTCCAATACTCCTCTCCAAGTCGAAACCTCTCCGAACTCACTTTCCGGCAAGTATTCCGGCGACGGCAAGGCGAAAGGAACCAAGCCCTGCCCTCTAGACTCTTGGTAAGCTATTGTACAAAGTTTCAATTCGTCCATAGATCTCAGAAACTCATATTCTAACCCTTTTTCCTTACTACGATTTTCCGTCGGAAAACGAACAAAAAGCGATCGGAGAAGTTGGTCGTTCGTCGTGACCCTAGGGCGTCCGGAAACCCAATCCAGCGACCCTATCATCATTCTAAGTAAGTTAAAACCTTACTCACAAATTTTCGTGGTTGTTTGTTGTTTAAGTCTTGAGATATAGGCTTGTAACAAAAATCGGTTTTCAAAAACCCTATTTTCGTCCAATTTTAAAGACTCGCCAAAAACTCGACCTTCGAGAATTCAAACCGAAAACTTTTCAACATAAAAGTTGTTCCTAACACCTTTATCTATCTTGTGTCCAAATTTCAGCCGTTGACATTAAGTTTTGCTAACCCAATTTTCGCCGTGAACTTTCTGTATCGAACCGAACAATTTAATTCTGTGACAGATTCCTTCATTCAACTTGATGCATGTTTTTCACCCATTTTTCGAATGATTTAACTTTGCATTTCTAAACAAAAGTTGTAGATAATTGTGTCTAGATTATGCTCATGGATTTTGGTGTTCATTTGATATGTCAAACGGCCGAGTTTTTAAAACTGTTTTGAAATCGTTTTAAGGGCCATGAGCATGCAGTGAGTTGCACTCGATTTTGGAGTACCAAGAATTCATTATTTCCAAATTCTTAAAACATGAAAGTTGTTCCTTAATGTGTTGTGTAGTTACTGTAAAAATTTCACATCGATTGGTTTTGAAATGAATTTTTAATCGGCGTTGCACGAACCTGTGACGAAAACAGTTTTCAAGACATAAATTAATCTTTGCAATAAACTCGAATTTCAACTCACTTCGGAACCTTATTTCCAAAAACTTAAAACATGAAAGTTGTTCGTGTGTGTGTTTTTGAGTTACTGACAAAGTTTCAGAATTTTTGGAGAAAAGACGAATTTTAAATTGAGAAAGGCGTAAACTGCCTCGAATAGGATTTTTCGAACTTGAGAAAACTCGAACCATGAAAACGCGATATCGACCATTTGATAACTTTGAAATACGAACTTTCAAAAAATCCCGTTCACTAGGCTGAGCCGATCTTCATACTATCATTATCTTTGAGACTGCCTCGTTAGTGGTCTCCTTACTATCTGAGATTGCCTCGTTAGTGATCTCGCACGCTGTATTTGTGGATCGCCTCGTTAGTGGTCCTACTATCTTTTTGGATCGCCTCGTTAGTGGTCCTACTATCTTTGAGACTGCCTCGTTAGTGGTCTCCCATTGTTTGGACTGCCTCGTTAGTGGTCCTATGTTGAGATTGCCTCGTTAGTGATCTCCCGGTATGGTGTCCTCTTCTTAGTTTACGGGATGAAAAGTAAAAGACTCGTGTGAGTGTTTCATTATGCTTAAATCGTATTTATCCTGTCTTTAATTATGTATTTAAAATTTATGCATCTTAAATTATGCTTTAAATTGCGCTTTTAAAATTAAGTTCTTTAATCATGTTTTTCCGCTGCAAATAAATCATGTATTTCTAAATTCTCGTACGGTAAGCGAAATCTTTAGTTTAAACACTTGTAACCCCTTTTATTTGTAGTTAGGGATTAACTTACTCAGTATATTTTTATACTGACAACCGTTGTCATTTCCTTTTTTTCAGAGTACGTCGAGTGACGCATTGCATATGCACTTGGGGGAAATCATAATGGACATTTTAAATTTCTGCATCGTACTGTTTTTTACCGGGTCTGTTAAACCCGAGGATTTGGCCATGTTGGCCGTGATTTTACTTTCCGCTGCACTTACTTTATTTATTTTCCGCACGTGATAATTTCTACTATCGTACTAAGTATTATAAATTTCCGGACTAAATCTTGAAATGTTTTAAATCTTTTTCATACCCACAAGCCTTGCATTTCCTTAGCGAGCTCGGGAAGCCGTGTCTTGCTAGGGAAATGCGGCGGTGACATCCCGGCCTGGGTTATCAAATCCGGGGTGTTACAAGTTGGTATCAGAGCCCGGAAATTTTTTAAAGCTACTACTATTACTTTAAAACCATTATTTTTAAGCCCAAGTATTATTTCTTTTAAAATTATTTATTTGACTACTAGTATTATTTTTTAGCCCAAAATCTTAGCCAAAGAAATATTAAATTTTGGCCCACTATAGAGGCCCAACCTTTAGCAATTTATTTTAAACTAATTTTTTTACGGGGGAAGGGACTTGCACTTGCATGTTGCATATAGATTTAAATTTGTGCATATCTTAACTTTGCCTGAGAAACGTCTAACTCTAACCTCCCTTGTTGACATTAGATGGCTGAACCGAACGCGAACATGACCAACCTGATGATGAAACTGACCAATGCATACCTCGAGTCCCAACAGCATGTCAATCACTTCAAAGCTCGAGTGGGGCATCTAGAGAGTAACGTGGACTATCTGAGAAATCTTAGGGAAGCTGACCATCACGAAATAACCCAACTCAAGGCCCAAGTCGCCGAACTCCAAACACTAGTGGTTGCACTCCAAAACAAGGATAACGAACTGATGATGCAAATAGGACACTTAGCAGCTGAGCTACTGGGCCTAGAGGCCGACATCTTCCCTCCGAGCCCGAGCCCGGTGGGGACGCAAATTCCCATTGACATATCCAGCGACGAGGACGATCCCATCGAGGATATACCTGCCTAGTCACCCTAGATTTAGGTATCCATACTGATGCACCATTGCTATTTCTATTTCGAATGCTTGTAAACCAAATTTAATTCTTGAGTAATAAAAATACAAGCCTATTTAAATTTATTCCATGCATTTCATTTAGTTTTTTTTTTACTACCATAATCAAAGAGGGGAACTTACAACCCTGAAAAAAAAATATATATATATATATATATAAATATATATATATATAAAAAAAAGAATAAAAATAACAATAATAATAAAAAAATATATACAAATACGTAAATATGTACATATAAGAATAAATAAATAAATTCCAACAACCTATACAAGAAAAACACCCTGATAAATTGTTACCTATTAAAGAACTAATCTTCGCTCAATAAAAATTTTTCCCTTAAGAGCAACTATATACACTCTACATATAAACTCTAATCCCGTATATCTTATCACGCTGATTTAACCAAGCGATTTAGTCAAGCAACGGCGTAGGTATTATTGGGCAATCCACACACATGCAGACACGATAGGAAAGTAATAGTAAATCCAGAACATCTCAAACCATAAAATGGACAGAACAATTAAACCATGGTTCTGAAACAGCAGCACACAACCAACACATGTCAAACACCTAACTAAGCAATAACATAACGGGAATATAAATCACAAACACCAGGCAACAGCAACGTCCTCATAAGGAGGAACCTAAACAAAGTACGTCTAAACGCAAAACCTAAACGAAAACACGAAACCAAAGGGAGACATCACTGATCGGGAGGCGGGAACTGTCGGCGCATGAAGTCGTCCATCTGCCGCACATAGGCGTACATGTCGGACATGGTGGCCTGCTGCTGAGCCTGCCTCGTAGCAAACGAGTCCATGCGGGTCTGATAGAGGTCCAACCTAGCGTCGAGGGCGTCATAACGAGCCTGCCCAGCTGCAAACCCGGCGTCCATACTGACCCGCATCTCCTGCATCATCTGCAGCATCTGAATCATCTCCTGCCCCTGAGGTGCCACGGCAGGAGGTGCCCCAGCAGGAGGTGGGACTACTGGATGAGGGGGTGGCTGCTCCGGTGGTACAACGAGGATCAGGCCGCCGTCATCAGGCTGCGGGCGAAGTACAGCACGGGGATCCCCACGACGTAAGGCACTACGCCGCTCAGCATAAGACGGGATACGGTAGCAACGGCCAGGCGCTAGGTCGTACGGGTCTGTCTCCGGTGTAGTGCGAATCCCCTGTGCCGCGCACAACCCACAGATGAGGTGAACATGGGTAATCACCCTACTCCCTCGTCCTCTGCGCATACCCCGCAAGTTGTCCTCGATGCAAGCCCCTACATTCACCCTACCGTCCCGCGCGATGAAGCAAATGGTCTCGTAGACGTGATCCAAGACAATGTGGCTCCGGGACATCGGCCGGACACGCCCGAACCACAGCTGAGCAAGCTCTCGCCAAGGGGAGTCCATCGACGTCAAACGAAGCTCATGACTGTGCTCGAACTGAGGAGGCACTAGGGTGCATAAGGTGTTCCACGCAGGAGCAAGAACGCGCCCCTCAGGCTGGGGCCGGAATACGCCATCGTCGGGCAAGCCAAAATAGACATTGATCGCCCGAGCACTGAAGTCGAGATAGCGACCACGAACCCATACCCGGGATAGATCGTCACCCTCCCCGAGACCGCCAATGTTGGCAATAACCTCCATAGCCAAATAACCGGAGGCGACGCCCTCGGGGTGACGTGCCAGACCAGTCCACTGTAAATACTCCAAGACCGCACTGACCCTGTCATCGCCCATATGAAGAGGATATATGCCTCTCTCAGGGACGTAAGCCCTGTTTCGACGAAGCTCGTCGAAATAAAAGTCCTGGGCAGCCTTCGTCCTAAACCGGAACCTGTCGTGCCGGTAAGGACACACCTCGTCCGGAAGGCCCCTGAGACGCGGGCCCCGCTGCGCCTCATCCTCCTCTGACTCGCTCTCGTCGAAATCCGGCATCGCCGGAGCAGCATGACTGGGGCCAGCCTCATCAGCAACTCGTCTCCTAGTCCTCGGAGGACACATGAGAGACGCCAAAACGACCCACAAAAAGAGCAACATCCTGCAAGTTACCAAACACCGATTATAAGGCTATGTCCCACACAGAAGTCAAGCGAAAATACGAAAAGGGCATTAATATACATTTCCAGCGCGAATGTACCGTAAGAACAACAAATCCTACCGTTTACTAAGACCAACCAGGAGGTAACCTAGACAAAGGATATGCTCAAACTAGTGCCTAAACCCTATGTGGCATTTCGTCGAACACATTACGTGCGCAATAAACCAAAACCTAAGTTACTAACAACACACGGAAATCTCCCACGGAATGAAACAAACATTCTAATAACAATACGGCAAATCCTACAGCACTAAACAACGAGGGAACGAACTAATAATCACACCCCAATAGCAACCAAGCATCAATAACTTCATAGCCTTTCTAAGGATTCGAATTCAACAAGAATTTGCCAAAAACATAAACACATTATAACATAAACATAGGCAAGGCAACAAGAGTAACAACAATTGCCACATACACTTGCTAAATTGCACAAATCAAGCCTAAAAATCATAAACCCCCAATTTTTGTACACAAACCCTAATTTCCTAAATCTCTTCACAAATCAAATCATTCAAAACATAAAAGTTGAAATTAGTAAGTGGGTTTAGTAGAATCGTACCTGGATGAGTGAAATTGAAGCCGAAATCGAGCAAACAGGAAGGTAACTCGCCGGATTTAGAGAGAATTGGGGGTGTGTTCTCGGATGGGAAATGGGGGAAGTGGCTCGCGCTCCTATTTTCTCGAACAGAGGGTGTCGCGCGCTCCCCGCGCGCCAACGCGCGGCCACCGCGCGGGACCCGGGTGGAGTTTTATCTTTCATGTTCTGCTCAATCTCTTTCGCTACACGCTCCTCACTGAACCCGGGCATACATTGACAGAGGAATACGTCGACATGGAGCATCACCTGGCATTATTCCGGGCAAGGACAGCGGAATTGCCTCACGCCCTCCTTTCGCAGGACTACAGGAAACCCCCGGGACGTAAATACCTAGGGACCCTGAGAAATTCCGTAGGGAAATGAGAACGGCGTGTTAACTAACGTCCCCGCCACCGTTTGCTCGTAACCACATTGTGTTCCACGACCCCCAACTAAAGAAGTATGTGCCGACACGTCGCATGTACTCCAACCGGAAGTGATCGAAGTGGATAATGACATGACCTATGAAGAACCCCGGTGAAAATACTCGACTACAAGGAAAGGGTGACAAGGAATAAAACTGTAAAGATGGTCAAGATCCTGTGGTCCAACCACAAGACGGAGACGACAACCTGGGAATTGGAAGCCGACATGAGGCAACGTTACCCTACCCTCTTCCAAGACGACCCGACCACAGTTATGTAGTTATGGGGACATAACTGTATTCTTAAGGGGGGGAGGATGTAACACCCGAGGAAAAACAAATTCAAATTGTTTTGAACTACGTCATGACTTGATCCCTTCACAGGGTACGTAGGCAGCTTAGAACTAATTTCTAAGTTCAGTCACGAAATAAATCACAAAATACATCACGAATTAGATCACAAGGACGATAGGAGATGTTGGAACCAATTTAGACTAGGCTAAGTAGGACCCGGAAATGTTGCGAGCGATAAGCCGGACTCATAACAAGATTAAGGAGAAGATTCCGAAACGAAAACGACCCAAGGAATCGAGCTAACACGTAGAAAACCGATAGGAGAAAGCGAGGAAAGACCCGACGGAACACGCGGACCGCTGAACCGGCCGGCCCGCGCTCTCCGCGCGCCGCCGCGCGGCCACCGCGCGGGCGGAGGAGTCGCGACTCCAGGGCAGGCCACGCGTGCTCCGCGCGCACAAAGGCCTATGTGCGCGCCACCAGCGCGCCAGAGGTGCAGGAGGTGTAAACTTTCCTTCCATGGCGATTTTCTTGCCAAAAATCCGACCTCAATCAATGGCAAGTCGATCACAACAATGGGGAAGGGCATAAGATCAGATTTGGGGCGCCCCTCCCCATAATTCTCAGAAAACCTAACCCTAAACACCTCCAATACTCCTCTCCAAGTCGAAACCTCTCCGAACTCACTTTCCGGCAAGTATTCCGGCGACGGCAAGGCGAAAGGAACCAAGCCCTGCCCTCTAGACTCTTGGTAAGCTATTGTACAAAGTTTCAATTCGTCCATAGATCTCAGAAACTCATATTCTAACCCTTTTTCCTTACTACGATTTTCCGTCGGAAAACGAACAAAAAGCGATCGGAGAAGTTGGCCGTTCGTCGTGACCCTAGGACGTCCTGAAACCCAATCCAGCGACCCTATCATCATTCTAAGTAAGTTAAAACCTTACTCACAAATTTTCGTGGTTGTTTGTTGTTTAAGTCTTGAGATATAGGCTTGTAACAAAAATCGGTTTTCAAAAACCCTATTTTCGTCCAATTTTAAAGACTCGCCAAAAACTCGACCTTCGGGAATTCAAACCGAAAACTTTTCAAAATAAACGTTGTTCCTAACACCTTTATCTATCTTGTGTCCAAATTTCAGCCGTTGACATTAAGTTTTGCTAACCCAATTTTCGCCGTGAACTTTCTGTATCGAATCGAACAATTTAATTCTGTGACAGATTCCTTCATTCAACTTGATGCATGTTTTTCACCCATTTTTCGAATGATTTAACTTTGCATTTCTAAAAAAAAGTTGTAGATAATTGTGTCTAGATTATGCATATAAAATTTCACGGATTTTGGTGTTCATTTGATATGTCAAACGGCCAAGTTTTTAAAACTGTTTTGAAATCGTTTTAAGGGCCATGAGCATGCAGTGAGTTGCACTCGATTTTTGAGTACCAAGAATTCATTATTTCCAAATTCTTAAAACATGAAAGTTGTTCCTTAATGTGTTGTGTAGTTACTGTAAAAATTTCACATCGATTGGTTTTGAAATGAATTTTTAATCGGCGTTGCACGAACCTGTGACGAAAACAGTTTTCAAGACATAAATTAATCTTTGCAATAAACTCGAATTTCAACTCACTTCGGAACCTTATTTCCAAAAACTTAAAACATGAAAGTTGTTCGTGTGTGTGTTTTTGAGTTACTGACAAAGTTTCAGAATTTTTGGAGAAAAGACGAATTTTAAATTGAGAAAGGCGTAAACTGCCTCGAATAGGATTTTTCGAACTTGAGAAAACTCGAACCATGAAAACGCGATATCGACCATTTGATAACTTTGAAATACGAACTTTCGAAAAATCCCGTTCACTAGGCTGAGCCGATCTTCATACTATCATTATCTTTGAGACTGCCTCGTTAGTGGTCTCCTTACTATCTGAGATTGCCTCGTTAGTGATCTCGCGCGCTGTATTTGTGGATCGCCTCGTTAGTGGTCCTACTATCTTTTTGGATCGCCTCGTTAGTGGTCCTACTATCTTTGAGACTGCCTCGTTAGTGGTCCTATGTTGAGATTGCCTCGTTAGTGATCTCCCGGTATGGTGTCCTCTTCTTAGTTTACGGGATGAAAAGTAAAAGACTCGTGTGAGTGTTTCATTATGCTTAAATCGTATTTATCCTGTCTTTAATTATGTATTTAAAATTTATGCATCTTAAATTATGCTTTAAATTACGCTTTTAAAATTAAGTTCTTTAATCATGTTTTTCCGCTGCAAATAAATCATGTATTTCTAAATTCTCGCACGGTAAGCGAAATCTTTAGTTTAAACACTTGTAACCCCTTTTATTTGTAGTTAGGGATTAACTTACTCAGTATATTTTTATACTGACAACCGTTGTCATTTCCTTTTTTTCAGAGTACGTCGAGTGACGCATTGCATATGCACTTGGGGGAAATCATAATGGACATTTTAAATTTTTGCATCGTACTGTTTTTTACCGGGTCTGTTAAACCCGAGGATTTGGCCATGTTGGCCGTGATTTTACTTTCCGCTGCACTTACTTTATTTATTTTCCGCACGTGATAATTTCTACTATCGTACTAAGTATTATAAATTTCCGGACTAAATCTTGAAATGTTTTAAATCTTTTTCATACCCACAAGCCTTGCATTTCCTTAGCGAGCTCGGGAAGCCGTGTCTTGCTAGGAAAATGCGGCGGTGACATCCCGGCCTGGGTTATCAAATCCGGGTGTTACAAGTTCATCTTCATGTATTTCATCCCAATCATGAATACCCAAGGGGGAGAGATTTCTGGAAATTTTATGGTGAAATTTGTGTAAATGAATCAAATTTATGCCTATTTATATCTGTATAGTTTTGGGAGGAAGGATTGAATATTTTGGGAGTCTGGCTTCGGCTCCGCCAAGAATATATATACTTCCTCCGTTTCAATATAATTGTTACATTCCCTTCCGACACGTTTGCCGATACACATTAACGGTTTATAACTTAAATTGTGTATAATAGAAACTTATAAAAAGTTGATTGTCTAAAACTACAAGATTGGACGAATCTAACAAGATCTCACTTGACTATATTTTTCCTTACATAGCTATGATAAAAATTTGAATCAAAGTTATATAGTGAATAGTGTCAAAAAGTCCAACGTAATATTTATATCGAGATGGAGGAAGTATATATTTTGGGAGTGAATTTGGTGGGAAAATTTTGCACTATAGATTGATTCTCCTTTCCCTGTATGTATGACATCATCACTAAGTACTTTAGATCTCTTTTATCTTTCCATTTCCCTGTATTGTTGACTTCTTTTTACTTGTTTTAAATATTTTAATTACAATTAGTGAAGGAATCCCACCTTAATTTTTATGCAAAATGGAAGGGTGCAAACGTAATACCCGTAAATTTTATGATATGAAATAGAATTTAATCCGAAGAGCGAAGGGATTTTGATTCCGAGAACCCGTAAAGTCGGAAATGCACGGGAGTCAAAAGACGACAAATTAGAAGCTGACAAATCCAAAACCGACGGACTTGAGATTTCAAACACGAAATCAAAATTAAGTCGAAATAAATTTAAGATATGAATCGTAATCCGAAAATGACCCGCAAAATCGAGCCCGAAAATGTAGAAGGATAGAAGTCCGAAAGGGAGGAGAAAAGACCCGACGGATCGCACGACCCGGTCCGGACCGCAGTCCAGACCGGAGCCGCGCGGTCTTCGCGCGGCACCGCGCCACCACCGCGCCATGACACAGACAGCTGCAACTCATGCGATTTCAGCAATTTCTTGCCAAAATTTTCGACCCCGACTAAGGAAAGTCGATCTCAAGGGCATTTAGGTCGAGAATTGGCTGATCCCTACCCCATTTTCAGTCTCTCAAACCCTTCCTTCACCCCAAAACTCTCCCAAAACCAACACCACAAAGTTCCCACCTTCCGATGACTTTCCGACGACTTTCTGGCGACCAAACCCGACCGAGGAGGCGTGTAGATCAAGGGTTGCAGACCTTGGATTGTTGGTAAGGTTTAGATTAGGTTCCTTTGTCGCTTATAATCATAATCATCATTCTAACTTAGGGATTTTTACTTGCAAACGCGTCCGTGGCCAAAGGAGAAGGAGAACGTGTTGCGTAGATCCGTTCGTGGCAATTTTGGACGATTTGATCGACCCTAGGACGTTCAAGAACTCATCAACAGTAAGTCGATACCTTCCATGTCAATACGGGTGGTCTAGGGGCAACTGAAACATTGGATTTGAAACGAAACATTAAAATCGAACCTAAACACCCCAATCTGCTTGTTTACAGAAATCCGACCAAAACTCCTACTTCGAGTGTTCAAACCGGAAAACTAAAAACTAGGAATTTGATCTTAAGGTCTTATTCTATACTGTGTAAAAATTTCAGACATTTTTATCGATTTTTGCTACCCCAAATCGTGTCGGACATATCCTGCGTTTTTAAGAATTTTTGAAAAACTGACAGTAAACTTAATCGAACTTGATGAGCATATTTCTCACTTCTAGTCCGAATTAATCTTTGTGATGTAAACAAAAGTTGTAGATAATCATGTCTAGTATGTGTCCACAAAATTTCAGAATTTTTGGAGTCCATTTGATGAGTCAAAAAATCGGATTTTGAAACCGTGTCGAACCTGAATCCTGACAGCATATTGTTTTGTGTGGAAAACTTGATTATTGACATGTTTCCCCTCTTTATTCCGAAAAACTTGAAACATAAAAGTTGTTCGTTAGGATGTTTTGATATACTATGAAAATTTCAGATCAATCGCCTTTGTATTGAATTTTTAAACTAAAAAGGCGTAAACTGTGACAACGAACGGTTTTAACTTGTGAGATTTTGAAATTTCTAAACAAACGATCGAAACCTTGTTATATGATAAAGCTGAAATTTTGAAAATCCCGTTACACTAAGTTGAAACGATATCGGTTACATATGTAGGGGGTGAGTGCTCAATAGAGTACCCCTCTAGCTTTTCGCTTCGTGCCTAGACGGACGAGGGTGACCTATGTAGGGGGTGAGTGCTCCATGGAGTGCCCCTCTAGCTTTTCGCTTCGTGCCTAGATGGACAAGGGTGACCTATGTAGGGGGTGAGTGCTCGATGTAGTGCCCCTCTAGCTTTTCGCTTCGTGCCAAAACGGCTGAGGGTGAATGTTATGAGAAATTGTGCCAAAACGGCCAATGAAAACTAGTCTACACTCTCGTGTGTATCCGTATGGGTTACACGAGGCTCCGGAGTGGTATAGTGTATGGCGTGATAAGCGGGTTGCTTCGGCAATTTTCCGAAATTCAATATCTGAGAAATGCGATACTTGCTAAATGAAAAATTACGAAATTGGCTGCGGCCGCCGGATCGCCGGCTAAATTAAATATTGTTGAAATGATGGTGTAACGGGAGAAAATTTAAAAGCTTAGATTTTATTTATTTATGTCATTATTCATGCATTTAATTTATGTTTTAAAATTTATGCCTATGCTTAAATTATTATTTATGAATTCATGTGTCTTTAAAGTATGCAAATTAAATTGTTATTTTTAGATTGGTAAATAAAATGTTTTGCATGTGTGACTAGGAGTAAAATCTTAGTTATTAAATTAAACTCCTTTATTGTTATGTTAGGATTGATTTACTCAGTATTTTATAATACTGATAAGACTGTTGCTTTCCTTTCTTTTCAGAGTATGGCGAGAATGCATAAGCATGTGCATTTGGGGGAACTCTTTGGAACATTTTTTATCGTTTTTATGAGACATGCATATCGGGCCTGTTTAACCCGACGTTTGGCCGTGTTGGCCATATTTTTAAATTTCCGCTACAACTTACTATTATTATTATGTGTGGATGACAGTATATTATTACTTTTAAATAATTCCGAACTTGTTTTTAAAACTCTTTTCAATACCCATAGCCTTGCCTTGCATCTCTTTAGCAAGCTCGGAGAATTCGTGTCTTGCTAGGGAGGTGTGGCGGTGGCATCCCGGCCTGGGTTATCAAATCCGGGATGTTACAAGTTGGTATCAGAGCCCAGAATATTTTTAAAGATATTATTTTAAACTATGGATATTTTAAGGCTATTATTTTTAAGGCCTAAATTTTTAAAAGCCCAATTCTTGAAAGCCCGACATTTTATTTAATTATTTTTAGCCCAATACTTATATTTTTATTAGAGCCCAAAATTTATTATTGGCCCAATATAGAGGCCCAAGATTTGTAACTATTATTTTAAAGTTCTTAAAACATTATTTCCATGGAATAAGTTTTATTTTAAAACACATGGAAAATATGTATACAAATTATTTTGACAAGTCTAAATCATATTACATGAAAATTATTTCGGGGGGATTCACATGCATACATACATGAATATTTGCGCTAACTTTTTTATGTGAATTATCTATTTAAATAACATTTTTATTTTTAGATTTCGGCTTGACATCGACTTAGAAGCGCTAACTTGAGACTAATCTTGCTTCAGTCTTAGATGTTGATCAAGAATCCTTAGCGTGCTCCTATCTATTATCTCTTCTTGCCATTCCTATCATTTAGATTTTCCTAACTGCTAATGTTACTTAGATTAGAAACTCATCTTCGCGTGCGTAATAATAGAAAATGGCACCTAGGAGAAAACCGAGGAAGGTAAGTCCAAACGGCACTGACGCTGACATCCCAAACGACCCCAACAACAATAAGACTTCTCAGAAAATAGGAGAACGGGCGCCTCCTATTCCCAACAACATGGACGAACGTTTAAGGACCGTAGAAGAAGTACTCATAGTTTTGGGAAACGCCGAGGTACATAGGGCGCAGAAGAAGTACTCATAGTTTTGTATCTTTTCCTAGTTGTATTTTCATCTTATATATAGTCTTTTATGTTGCATTTGGTTGAAAAGGTCTTAGATTACCAGTGGGAATGTAATTGTTGGGAATGTGAGATTGCTGGGAACCTTATTTTTTTTGGTATTTTGATATTACTGCGTTTGGTTTGATTAGGAATCTCAGATTCCTACATTACATACTATAATGCCCTTAATTCAAAATTGTTACTCCCTCCATCCCATTTAACTTGTCTTGTTTGACTTCTGCACACAATCCAATGCACTTTTTTAATCGTTAATATCTTAATATATATATACAATAAAAAATTATGTAAAATATATACATTTAAACTACATGATCATACGATTCTAACAAGACCCAATTCGACTATTTTTTTCTAACTATTGACTTGCAAGAAAATTAAGTCAAATCTGAACAATGAACAGTGTCAAAAAGTCAAACAGGACACAATAACTGGGACGGAGGAGTATTTAATAGTTCTCATGAAGCTTATTTCTCATTAATTCGATGTTTCGTCATTTATAATAAAATTCATCTGCATTCTCTGTAAATTTTCATTTCGTAAATTATCATATATTGCATTACGTTTGAAAAATAATTGTACCTTGGAATGAGTTAAATCTACTTGTTTGTTGCAATTTTATAGAATATACAAACTGTATACAGTGAAATTCATCGAAAATGTTCAAAAACTCTGACACAAAAAAGAATAAAAATAAATTAAACAATCAATGAATTTTTATTATACCAAACTAAAATGGTTAAGTTTTAAAATGGGTTGATGTATGGTTTTAAAATTTAAAGGGTATAAAAGATAATTTAATACTCCATAAGATGAAATGGAAGATGCCTGGTAGTCTAAGATTACCTGGCTTATAGAAGGGAATCACATTCCCATCAATCTTAGCCAACATTCCCACTTGGTTGGGAATCTAACATTCCTTCCTAAAAGATCACCCCAACCAAACGTGGAAATGTGTCATTCCTTGCAGAAGATTCCCAGGGGCATCCAAGATACCCAACCGAACGCCCCCTTAGATGTACTATATTATTAGTGAAATATAGAGAAACTCATTTTTCTTAAGCCATAACAATAGACATCGGTATATTTCATCAAAGGCTCTGTATTTCAGATCTCAGTTTTCAGGTCTGTAAAAATTGACATAAGTAGATGGAAACCGAAAAGAGAAGCTTTGATTCAACCCCAGTGCTCTGAATTTTTTTCCTTTTATTCTTGTCTAGTTGCTTTGATATAAATTTATCACCAGGAAGCAAAAGATACAATTTATTAAGATAAAACTAAAAATATGCGCCATAGTAGACAAAGAAACCTCCATCGGGCTTTCACCCCTAATAAACATTCTAAGTTTTAACACAATTGGAAAGCATTCATTTAACCCTAGGGTCTAAGTGCATTTGAAAACACATTTCCACAAATTAGCAAAGCAGAAATTATAAGTGGTGGAAGTAAGACTCTGAACATGTGATAATAAATTGCGGTATGCAGAAGATCATCTATAATTATAAATGGAACAATGGGCCACGACCTCTAATTTCCCAGTGCAATGGAAAACCAATTAGGGCTGTAGCTTGTTGGAGTCATCGGACGGGGCTAAATGACTACAAAAGCCTAAAAGAGGGTGAAGGGAAAACACCAGTCAAAACTAAATCCATCGCAAAAGCTAAAACAACAGCACTGAAACAACATCGAACCTCGTATTCGTGAGTGATTGGGCAGCAGATGTGAGACAAGTACAAAATCGCACATTAGAAGTAGCATCCAAACATTGTAGAGCAATGGTTTATACAGCGCGAAGAAGAGCAGCCAAAGGAGGAAAGCTTATCAATCCTACCCGCAGCAGTAAGTTCTCCCTAATAAAAGGTCAGGATGAAGACAAATGGCTCACAATCCTAGCGGCCCCTTCAAATTCGAACAGAAAAAAGAAGTAATATGATTATGCATTACTCACAAGAATCCAAACTACTTTTACACCTTTTTCATGTATAAAACATCCAAAGTGGATCTAGAACAAGAAACAACATAAACATAATAGATCAATCCCATAAAGCTCAGTTAGTTGCAAACTTTTCCACTGAGCAGTAGACGGTCGCATAAAGTTCAGACAAAGGGGTTGAATAGGTCGTATAAGTAATAATTCCCCTGTACCCTTGCATTCATAGAAGGACTATGCAGATCCTACACAAAATCGACAAGAAATTAATCTGAGATGCAGACATTTGGTGATATATTTCTATCTGGAGTGGCTGTCGAATTTCGTTTGTGCCAATTTGATAGGTAGAAGGTTTGGTAGGAAATTTATACCATTAGCTTATTCAAGTAAGCATGTTCTGTTTTTTAAATTGAAGATGGTTATCTCCCATTGGAATAAATTTATCTGACAACTATGTCTGGGATGGTATTAAATAAGAAAAGCCATTAATTACTAAGCATAGCTTTTATATAAATCCGTAAATAATGCTACCAGACTTGTGTAGATTGCAAATGGCTGTCAACAAATTCTTACAACGATGATATTGTGACTAAGCCTACTTGGTATTTAGTTGTGCTAAATGAAATCAGACTTTTTAATAATTGAATTTCTTATTTTATAGAAATTTAGTTGTGACTAAGCCTACTTTGGTATTTAGTTGTGTTAAATTAAAAAAGCCATTAATTTCTTATTTTTTAATAATTGAATCAGATTTTTTAATAATTGAATTTCTTATTTTATAGAAATTTTTTAATAATTGAATTTCCCTATTATTCAAGAGAATTGTGCTTTTCTTTTGCTTATTATTTGCAAGTTTTGTCATCTTTGCAGAATTAGGATGTTTAGATTGCTTTGGTGGTGGTTACTGGTTAGGGAAGCAACACAGTAGACTTAATAGCTTAGCATTTTAAGAATTTAAGTTGTCTAGACATTCGTTGTCCATTGCTCTTAAAAAAATGTTATTCTTGGTGAGTAAGGGATTTGAATAAAGCAAGCCAATTGGAGAAAAGATCACACTTGTGCCATAATCAACTCAAACTAATTATCCATGGTTTTCCATAGCTCTGAAAAGATGTATATTATTGGTGAGCAGAGGATTTCTATAAAGCAAGCCAATAGAAGAAAAATATCACACTTGATGCTATTATTTACTCAAACTACACAGCCATTCTCATAAGGTATGACATTCACAGACTTTTCTACTTTACATCTATTTCTACAATCTAAAAAACACCATGCTAATATTAAATAAAATGAAATAAGCAGTGAACCTCAGTTCCGGGCTTAAGAAAGATCCACTCCAGCTGTCCAGCATTCTCTCGTAATCCGACTAGATCAAGGATGAATCCAAAATGACATGCTGCCACGAACAAAAGAAGAGAGGTTCATAGCTAAAATGCATTAAATCATTGTACAATGTCTTCATTTTGTAAAAGAATTTATCTATTTTCAAGTTGTATTTCAAGATTCAAGAAGCTTCATCAAAGAATATACTATACATTATGAAGCCTATGTTCACAGTATTATCCAAATGGAACTTGAACTTCGGGTAGTACAACAGAGAATACATAGACACTATAGACCAAAGAGCTATATAAGATATGAGTACAAGAATGAGTCACATATGGAGAAAGGGAACAGAAAGTATGAATTTTGACGAAAAATTATGAAAATAAAATCAAACTATACAAGCAAGATTTTTATTTTAATCTTTACCTGGTTTTGCATTGCAATCACAAAAATGTGACTTCAGCCACCAGTTTAGACGTATAAATAATTTTAAATAAAACAAAATTAACATGGGAAATCCTCAATAAATTGGGAACTAAAACAAACACACAACTATATCATAGAACTATGACGAGGCACAAAACATGCATATAAATAATAATAGTAAGGGCCTAAGGGGAAATGAATGATTTAAGAAGCACAGCCTAGAAAAATATTAAACATAATAAATTTTAAAAACTTATGTAAAGAGAGGAAAATCGAATAAAATTATAAAATATAATACCCCTGTTCTTGAATATTTGCATCACTTCCGCATTTCACACAATTCAAGACACAATTTTAATCATTAATAAACTCAAAATATATATATATCAGTAAAGACATTATTAAAAATTTGATAATTAAAACTACGTGATAATATGAATTTATCTAACATCTTACTTGACTATGTTTTTTTTTATATAATACGTTAAAAAATTTGATCAAAAATACTCAATGAATAGTAGCCACTATACAAATGGAGCAAATATATAAAACGGGAGGGAGTATATAAATATAAAGGATATTAAAATTTATAAAGTAAAGAAAATAAAAGTTTTAAAATAATATAATTAATTAAAAGTAGATTGACTTTGTGCAGTCCCCTTGTTCCCGAATAAGAAAGTCCTTTGCTCCCAAATAAGAAAGTTATTGTTTCACTCGAGTATACAAAAGTGTATATACTGGGGTCCAACCCCGGCATCACTATATCCTATGCAGGGTTCGTAAAGTTTTTTTTTAAATAAAAATCGATTTTATTCTACTTCTAGATCTTTGGTTTTAATTATTTAGACTCATTTAAAATTTGTCTCCTTCCATTTCATTCTACTTCTAGATCTATGTTTTTGATTACTTACACTTGTATACTGATTCTTTAGAAGTATGAAATATTTGTGAATGTATGTATGCAGGTATAGAAATTGAACAGCAGTCTGTACCGTGCAAAGGGACGAACAGGATCGACCTGTACAACTGCAATACCGTACCGTGCACCTGCCAATTGCACTAGAGGTTCCCTGCTTTCTGCCGGCTGTATTGCCCCTACAATATGTGAATGCCGTGCCAGTAGTAGCGATGCCAATCCTCCTGCATATTGTTTTATAGGAAAACAAAAAAATACAAAATAACCACGTAATGTCCACTTACTTTGGTTCTCTTGTTTTATAAGAAAACTAAAAATAAAAAATCATGCATTAAATGAAATTACTAGCTATCAGAATTATTACTAGTTGGTATCAGTATCACTCCACTCTCTGCAAAGCATATGGGCAATTGGGCATGTTTTGATCCCTATAGCATTCTTACACAAAGCCCTGCGAGAACATGTCCAATAACCACGTAACCATGGAAGGCCCCAGGAGGAGAAATAATAATGCAATATCATTCACCATCATGCTACTTGGCATCGTGTTTTATTTACGATGCAGTTTGGGCTAGTGCATCATAGCTGCTAGCCTGCTATATTGGCTCCATCAAACTTGCTATGCGGATGTCCCCAATCAAGGAATTAGCCCCTGGGATTCCAGCAATTAGTTCAACCTTAGCAATTTCAAGGAGATGTAAAGCTTTGTACTTGTTCAACAATTCAACTCAACTGTGGATATGCAAACACAAAATGTGGCTTGCCTTTTTCACCAGTAATCTCCACACGAGCACGATCCCTCTTTAAAATGGTGAAAACGATTCACGTCCCTCACAAAGATCTCCCGAGCATATATCTTGGAAACATATTTGACCGCCGTGTGACAGTCCCCACAAATTCTAAGGTTCTTTGTGACACGGAGAACTGTACCAGGACTCGTGTTGAGAAGCCCAAAGGCTATTGCTAGCTTCTCGCTGTGCATTGATAGAGAATG
Organism: Hygrophila difformis; assembly: GCA_030278955.1. NCBI lineage: Eukaryota > Viridiplantae > Streptophyta > Magnoliopsida > Lamiales > Acanthaceae > Hygrophila > Hygrophila difformis. The sequence continues at coordinate 30,678,275 of JAOANR010000006.1, read as the reverse complement.
CTCCTTTTCCTCTTCACTCACGTCGTGCAATGCAAAGCTAGTGTCTGGTACATAACCAGCCGCCTTCATCTTCCCCGGAAGCTCCTCTAGGAGCGAATAAATCTGCTTTGTTTGGGCATGGGACGCATCTCCTCCCAGAAATAAGTGGGCAGTTCCATCGAATTCAATCCAACTACACCCGGGATTCTTCTTCACGCTCTGCGATTTCTGCAGAGCTCTCAATCTGTTAACTTCCTCCCACATTCCGGCCTCTGCATACATATTGGAAAGTATAACGTAGTTTCCACTATTCCCGGGTTCCAAAACGAACAACTTTCTTGCAGCTAATTCCGAGATCTCTAGATTACGATGACATCTACCTGCAGCCAGCAACGATCCCCAAACACTCGCCCCTGCTTCCATTGGCATTCTATGGATAAAATCATAGGCTTCCTCCAATCTCCCAGCACGACCTAGAAGGTCTACTACACAAGCATAATGCTCGTGCCTTTTCTCAACGTAATACACTGAACTCATAGCATTAAAGTATCTCAATCCGACTTCCACAAGCCCGGAATGACTACATCCCGACAACAAACCCGTAAATGAAATTCCATCAGGATGAATCCCAGCGTGTACCATCGACTCAAACATTCTAACAGCCTCCATCCCAAGCCCATGAGAAGCATAAGCAGTAATCATCGTGTTCCAAGAAACTAACGTCCTAGCATTTGGTTTCATCTTTTCGAAGCAACGTTGAGCTTCAGCAATACTACCACATTTACCATACATTCCAACAAGCGCTGACTGTACTGAAGGATGAGAGTCCAAACCATTTTCCCGAGCGAGTTGATGGATCCACCGACCTCTCTCCAATGCAGATGAATGGGCACACGCCGGCAAAACGCTCATTACTGTCACCCAATTTGGCTTTACCTCCGATTCTTTGCCACACATATCATCAAACAATTGTAGAGCTTCCCCAGAGAAACCGTTCTGAGTGTACCCTGAGATCATAGTCGTCCACGACACAATATTTTTCGAGGGCATTTCATCGAACAGTTCTCGTGCATAGGCAACCGCGCCATCTCTCATATAGCCAGCAATCAATGCGTTCCAAGAGGATACATCTCTTACGGGCATTTTGTCGAACATCTTGCGCGCATCGCCCAATTCCGTGCATTTTACATACATATCAATTAATGAAGTCCCCACGTACATATCAAAATCCAGTCCTTCTTTTAGGCTCAATCCGTGGACGCATTTCCCGAATCGAAGGAAGCACAGATCCGCGACGGATTTCAGTACAAATGGGTAGGTAAAATAATCCCCACGGAAATTCAAAGAATGCATTTGTGCATAAATGCTCAATGTATCATCCGAAAATTTGTATAAACTGAAGGCGCGAATTATGGAATTGAACAAAAGTGGGGAAGCGGTTCGGGCGGAGTGAAAAATTCGGGTGGCGGAGGTAATGTCGCCTGAACTGGCGTACATGGCGATCATTTTTGCGGCGAGGAAAGCGGCTGGGTGGAGGCCGCGAACGAGCAAGTGGGCGTGGAGCTGTTGGCCTTGCTTGAGGAGGGACTTGGCGGTGAAGGACTGGAAGACGGCGGCGTAGGGGGCGGACAGAGGAGGGAACTGGGATGATTCGAGAAGGGGCTTTAGAAGGGTGGCCATGGATGGCTTAGGGTTTGGCGAAGATTGGAGATAGCATTTCATGGAGATTCCGGAAGAGAACGGAGAAAGGCCGGCGGCCGGCGTAGTTTGGAATTTGGAGTAGAAAAAAGCGGTTGGATTTTGGTTTGTAAGACTAGCATTATGAACGATGTTTTTACCCAACCCAACCACCATCATTAATTTTTTTTTTTTTTTTTTTTTTTTTGAAAAAAAGGAAAAATGGTGGTGTCGATAGGGGTGAAAGTGGCGCGGATAATATCCGCCCGATCCGACGCCGTATTCGATTATATTCGAATCCGAATTCGAATTTTTATATCCGGCGGATACGGGACAGGATATGAGATTGTAAATATCCGTCCGTATCCAAAAAATCCGAATATAATGCGGATATTATCCGTATTTTCTATCCGAATATCCGAAAATTTATATATTTATATATGTATAATATAATATACTATATTATATTAACTATAAAATAAATAAGTAATACTATATGTATAAATATAATCAAAAGCTTGAAAGCCATATGTAATTTATTAAATCAAATCATATCAATCAACTCGACTACATCATTAGGTTCTTTGCATCAAAACTGTAGTATGTAACATCTTGTAGTGATGTTATTTAGATGTTTTGAATGAAATAACTAATGATCTTGGAAAATTAAAAAATTTAGTTTAGCTTACATAGTAGTATATTCCGATTTCACTTAAAAAATTATAAAAAATTTTAATTTTAGTAATTATAAGATTATCCGAGTTAAAATCCGAATCCGTCTCGTATCCATTTCCCGAAATATTCGTATTCGTATTTGTATCCGGCCTATTCGTATCCAATTCCATATTCGACAAAAAAATATAAAATAGAATTCGGGATGAGTACTATCCGCCCGTATCCGTCCCGTTTTCATCCCTAGGTGTCGACCATCACCATATGAAGTTTGAGACCAAGTGGTCCTTAAGTTTGGGCTAATGGGATGGTTAATACCACATACCTTTATTCATGATGCCACCATCTTGTTTCCACCTCGTTACCAAGATTAAAAAAGTAAAATAAAATTGAGTCTTCGTCCCTAACCTTGGTGGACCAAAAAATAAATTAGACTACTTGGTCTCATCTCCATTGACAATGGGATGAAGACATTTATCTCCTTCCCATTGGTCAACTAAAATTTTAAACAAATCCTATTAAAATTATTATATTGTTTATATTTTAAAATAAAAAAAACTATACCATATTTTATATTTTTCATTATCTACAAATAGAGATCACTCTTACCATATTTTTGTTAAATACATAATATAGCAATTTTATATATTCAACCCATTTTAAATTTTACAGAAAATAAAAATAAAAAAAAATATATTAAAATTTTAGATTTTTTATTCTTTACAAGTAAGAATAAAATATTGATATTTTTAATACATTAATTTTTTTTTATATTACAACATAATTTAAAATTGTATAAATTAAAATAATTATATATAATAATTGTGGTTGGTTGAGTGGTTATTGATAAAGTATGTAAAATTTGGATGGTTGGGTTGGGATGAATATTGGTGAGTTGGAGGAGAGAAATTAATTAAATAATGAGATGGTTTGATGGTTGGGGACTTGTGGTGGTTATGGATATAGATAGTCTAAGGCCATGTTTGGGAATTAGCTGTTAGCTGTTAACTGATTCTATGAGTAATAATTAGTTAAAATTAGCTGTTTGACAATTTCGAAACTAACTTTTTGCCTAGAACAAGCTAAAATCTAAAATGCTGCTATTTGCAGCGGTTTCAAAAAGAGCTGATTAAACACTGTCTTAAGTTATTTTGTCTTTCTAAATAAGCTATTTTATCTCATATTGTCAGACAAATTAACTGATTGAGTTTAGCTGTTTTGCCAAACAGGACCTAAGTGATTATTTTAAATTTATCTAACAAAATAATTATACTCCCTCCGTCCCGCGAATTATGGCTCGTTTCTTTTGGGCACGGTAATTTATGTGGTAGGGTGTGGTGAGGTTTAGTAGTTAAAGTGATGTGAGTATTTATGTTGAAAATTTTTATGAACTTTGACTTTCTTTATTGTTTAACTTTGACAAAATATTATTATAATGATTTAATTAGAAAAAAATATTCAAATGTGGTCTTGTTAGAATCGTCTAGACGTCTAGATTTAGAATATATATTTTATGTAATTTTTATTTGTACAAATTTTAAAATATGAAGAATTAAAGAAATGCAAGGGGCTTTGTGTAGAAAAATAAAAATCTATTGGAAGTTGTGCTGAATAGTAAAAGTGATTACTTTTAATGGAATTTAGAAACCATTAAGATTCTAATCATATTTATATTAATTAAATTTATCTAAAAAGGGAAAGTAGCCACAATTCGTGGGACAGCCCAAAAAGGAATACGAGCCACAATTCGTGGGACGGAGGGAGTATAATATTTTCATATATATTTTCATATTTTCTTAAAATTTACTCTTCTTCTATATATAAAACAAAAATAACAAGGATTTAGAGACATTAAATAAGTAATTATCATAAAATAAATTACATATAAAGAATTTTCAATATTTTAAAAAATAAATCGGCTTAAATATTTCTATTGTGTAGCAAAACGATATATTTATAACATTCGTTCAATTGAAATTTAAGGACATTATGGTAAATTAATTAGAACTGGAAATATGTATTCCCAATCTAACCAAACGCAATAATCTCAAAACATCAAAAAAAAAAAGATTCGCAGCAATCTCATATTCCCAGTAATCTTACATTCTCAGCAATCATATTCCCACCGATAATCTAAAATCCTTCCAACCAAACGTTCCAACCAAACGCACCGTAATAGTCAATGATGGTGGGCTTATACAGTATTGTCAATCAAGGCTGCCACAGTCCACATGTTCCAGCTTACCACATTGCATTTGATGTAATGAGTCAGTATAGAATGTGTAGTATCATACCCCCAAGATCAATGAAATGATACATCACTTACTCGTCCATTTCGTCTGTTCCTTTTATACATTAACTAGTATCACCCCGCCCAATGGGCGGGAGTGTGGGAACAATGGCACGAAAACCAAAATGGCATGACAGATTAACAATATCTTTGAAGATCAATTTGCTTTGTAGAGTCTATAGTACAACACAATACAAATGCCAAGTATAACTATTATGCTCGGCATAGAATTCAATTAATAGTGATCCCACGATTGCAAATCTAACAAAAACAATGAATTAGACACTTGAGCTAAGAGCGCTCCGTCGTATATAGAAGAAGCTTCCTTTCAAAGTATAAACTCCATTAATGGCTACTTGTGCCACCTTTCTCTATGAGTATTTGAAATATTGACATCCTTCAAAAGGGGGGAAAAAGTAAATAATGTCAAAAATTGAGGGACAAAAAATAGGTCATTTGAGCAATTTAGCATTGCACCAAAGCAATTTAATAACAAAGAAACCAACTCAAATAGGTGCCTAACAGGGATATGAATAGGTGCCTAATTATACATACATGATGTATTGAAATTTCAATAACTTAAATAACTGAAGTAAAAAAACAGGTAAGCAGTGACATTCCATACTTACAATTATACTAACAAACAATTGGACATCAAAGCAGTGTTGTAGTATTTCTCATTCTCAAAACTAATCATTTATTTTGATGAAATTCAAAGATTGACATATGTAAACCCAACACTCTGTTGATGATTTTAGTGTCATCATGTATTTTGGTGTAATTGGATTTACTAAAGTTTGGCTTATGTTGTAGTCGAGCTATAATGTGGGTTAGGAGGTGCGGAGTGCACACTCACATAAGCCACTACGACAAAGGATGACCTAGCGAGAGGTCAAGAGGAATGAATTAGGAGGTATATGAAAAGATGTGGAAGGAAAAGAAAGACAGCAAGCAGCCTATGGGTTAGTCATGACCATGACTAAATTGTAGATGGGTTGCTGGAATTTCATTCTCTTTTGTCTTTCAATACAGCAAACGAGAGTAGACTTAATCATGGTCATGACTAAGACCAGTGTAGTTTGCTGGAATTTGTTTTGTCTTTTTCCTTGTGCAGTTATGTGGGGGGTATTTAGTCATGGTCATGACTAATTTAAATTCGTATTGCTGGATAAATTAACTATCAGCAATTGAATTTGAAATTTGAATTCAAATATGTTTTTGAATTTGAAATTGAACTTGAAATTCAAATTTGAATTTCAACAAGGCACCCCTTCATAATTGGTTATATCTTTCAAGAATCATGACCTTTCATCAATGGCTGTGTCTTCCAATTACTACTACATTCATCCTCTATAAATATGAATTCCTGCAGAATTCATAGATACGTCAAGAAACACAAAAACACTACAAACACAATAATTCAACAATCCTCTAAGCCAATTCTCTTATTTCTTTCGAAATTAGAGTGCATCTTTTGGATTATCCCAAAGTTGTTTTGCAGTGGCAAAATACAACTTTAGGAAAGTGTTCTCACACGATCCAATTGATTATCCAAGTTCTTCCTATTTTGATTCTCATATCCACATACTGCGAAAATCCCCCAACAATCTAAAGTTGTATTTTTCGTGAGAATCATGGCGGAATCAATGAAGAACCTGACTTCAAAATTCGAGAAATTGGACAAATTTGAAGGCAACGATTTTCGAAGATGGCAAAAGAAGATGCATTTTTTGCTGACAACTCTCAAAGTCGTCTACGTTCTTAGCACACCGTGCCCGGAGGCTAATGAGGATGAAACATTGGAGAATGCTAGACGCAGAAGCAAATGGGGGAATGATGATTATATTTGTCGAGGCCACATCTTGAACGGTATGTTTGATGCACTTTTCGATGTTTATCAAAATGTTGAATCAGCAAAAGAACTGTGGGACTTTCTTGAATCGAAGTATTTAACTGAAGATGCTTCGAGTAAGAAATTCCTGGTTAGTAATTTCAATAATTACAAGATGGTTGATTCTCGACCGGTTATGGAGCAATTCCATGAAATCCTACGAACCTTGGGACAATTCAAACAACACGGCTTGATGATGGATGATGCTATTGCTGTTTCAAGCATCATTGACAAACTTCCACCATCCTGGAAGGATTTTAAACATATGTTGAAACACAACAAAGAAGAGTTGTCATTGGAACAACTTGGTGGTCATTTGCGCATTGAGGAATCATTCCGAATGCAGGAGAATGACAAGAAAAAGGAAAAAGATGTTGCTGGACCCTCCTCGGTGAACATGATCGTGGAAGGTAGAAACACAAAAGATGACAAGAAAAATAAGGGAAAGAAACGACCCTTTAATAACTCCAACAAGAAATCCAACAAAAAGCCTAAAGTGGCTTGTTGGAATTGTGGTAAATCGGGACATCTCAAAAGAGATTGTCATGTTGGGAAGAAGAATAATGGAGCAAGCACGATTGGTTTAGGAAATGGGTCTAAAGACCAACCTCCAAACCAAGGTCAGAATTTAATTCATAATTTGAATTTGTTTGAAAATTATGTGTCATTAAATTCTGAAGCATATTATGTGCAGGATGACAACATTGCTTGGTGGGTGGACTCGGGTGCCACTACACATGCTTGCAAGGATCGTTGTTGGTTTAAAAACTTTGAATCAATTGATGATGGATCCGTATTATATATGGGCAACGAGTCATCTGCTCCAATTCTTGGTCGTGGAAGTGTAGTATTAGAATTTAGTTCCGGAAAATCTTTACCCTTGTTTAATGTGTTGTATGTACCTAAATTGCGTAAAAATTTAGTGCCAAGTCCTGTACTTAATAAGTGTGGTTATAAGCAAGTCTTTGAGTCGGATAGATATATACTATCCAAGTGTGGGGTCTTCATTGGATTTGGTTACTATTGTAATGGAATGTTTATGTTGAATTTGAATAAAATTCCATGTACAGTTGATTCTATGTTTATGACTGATTCTAAGTTAATTGATTCATCTATTTGGCATGCTCGTTTGGGACATGTTCATTATAAAAGGATGCGTGACATGTCTAAGGAAGGATTGATCACTGCATTTGATTTTAACATGGACAAGTGTTCAACATGCATGCTAAATAAGATCACTAGACAACCTTTCCAAAACATTGTTAGAAACTCTGTTTTGTTAGAATTAATACATAGTGATCTTTGTGATTTTCATTCATCTCCATCTTTAGGCAATAAGAAGTATGTGGTTACTTTTATTGATGATGCATCCATATTTTGCTATATTTTCTTATTGCATGCAAAAGATGAGGCTTTGGATAAATTCAAAGTGTACAAGACTGAAGTGGAATTGCAACTAAATAGTGCAATTAAAGTCTTGCGTACAGATAGGGGAAGTGAATACTTTGATCCTATTTACTTCCAATCCGTAGGAATTATCCATGAAACCACGGCCCCTTATACACCACAACAAAATGGTGTAGCTGAAAGGAAAAATCGAACCCTTAAGGAAATGGTTAATTCCATGTTGTCCTATTCGGGTTTGAATGAAGGTTTTTGGGGTGAAGCCATGCTAACGGCTTGCTATGTATTGAATAGGGTTCCTAGTAAAAGGAACAAGAAAACACCATATGAGCTTTGGTATAAAAAGAAACCAAATTTAAACTATCTTTGAATTTGGGGTTGTAGAGCTATTGTTAGACTTCCCGACCCCAAAAGAAAGAGTTTGGGTGAAAAAGGCATTGATTGTATTTTTATTGGATATGCAGAGCATTCCAAGGCCTATAGGTTCTATGTAATAGAACCAAATGATTATGTCTCGATCCATACAGTTATGGAATCGAGAGATGCAATTTTTGATGAGAATAGATTCTCATCTCTACCTAGACCTAAAGACATAATTCCTAACTCTATTGGAGTTCAAAAGGAAGTTGGTCTAGGTGGTACTCCTAATGAGAGCTTCGAACCTCGTAGGAGTAAACGAGTTAGGAAACCAAAATCATTTGGTTCCGACTTTCAACTATACTTAGTTGAAGGATCAAGAGATGAAATTGCTTCCCAGAACTTTTATTGCTTTGATGTTGAAGAGGATCCTGAAACCTTTGAAGAAGCAATGAAATCAAGAGATGTTGCATTCTGGAAAGAAGCAATAAATGATGATATTGATTCTATCATGCAAAACAACACTTGGATCATAACTGATCTTCCGCCGGGTTGCAAACCACTTGGTTGTAAATGGATCTTCAAGAGGAAGATGAAGGTTGATGGAACAATTGATAAGTTTAAAGCAAGATTAGTTATTCAAGGCTTTAGACAAAAAAGAAGGCATTGACTTCTTTGATACTTATGCACCAGTTGCTCGAATCTCCACAATTAGATTGTTGATAGCTCTAGCAGCTATTCACAATCTTGTGATACACCAAATGGATGTTAAAACGGCATTTTTGAATGGGGATTTAGAAGAAGAGGTGTATATGAAGCAACCAGAAGGATTTGTTATGCCCGGAAATGAGCATAAAGTATGTAAACTAATTAAATCCTTGTATGGGCTGAAACAAGCTCCAAAACAATGGCATCAAAAGTTTGATGATGTTATCTTGTCAAGTGGATTTAGTTTAAATCAAACTGACAAGTGTGTTTATAGCAAATTTGATGAAAATGGTAAAGGAGTCATCATTTGCTTGTATGTCGATGACATGTTGATCTTTGGCACAGACCAAAGACAAGTCGATATGACAAAAGAATTTTTGTCATCTAAATTCTCTATGAAGGATATGGGGGAGGCAGAAGTGATTCTTGGAATAAGAATCAAACGAGAGAACAAAGGAATTTCAATCACACAATCTCATTATATTGAGAAAGTGCTCAAGAAATTCAATTTTTATGATTGTTCTCCTATTAGCACTTCATTTGACCCGAGTATGAAACTTATGCCAAATAATGGAGAAGCTGTGTCTCAACTCGAATATTCAAAGTTGATAGGTTGCTTGATGTATGCAATGACAAGCACAAGGCCGGATATTGCATTTGCTATAGGCAAGTTGAGTAGGTTTACAAGTAATCCTAGTACTCACCATTGGCAAGCTCTAAGGCGAGTGCTTAAATACTTGAAGAAAACTATGGATTATAGTTTGACATATATTGGATTCCCTTCGGTCATAGAAGGTTATTCGGATGCAAGTTGGATCACTAATATGGAAGATCATTCTTCCACTAGTGGTTGGGTATTCTTACTTGGGGGAGGTGCCATTTCGTGGGCTTCCAAAAAGCAAACTTGCATCACAAATTCTACAATGGAATCTGAATTTGTTGCTTTAGCTTCTGCCGGCAAGGAAGCTGAATGGTTAAAAAATTTAATTCATTATGGCCTAAACTTATACCACCCATTGCTATACATTGTGACAGTGCAGCCACATTGGCTAAAGCTTATAGTCAAATGTATAATGGGAAGTCTAGGCATTTAGGCATCCGACATAGCATGGTTCGTGAGCTCATCATGCATGGGATAATTTCAGTTGATTTTGTGAGATCTCAATGTAATCTAGCTGATCATTTGACAAAGGGATTAGCTAGGGACTTGGTTCACAAGTCGGCCATAGGGATGGGTTTGAAGTCCAATTAAAATTTCTATTGGTAAGATACCAAATTCCCTTTCAATACAACGTTGGAAGCTGAATTCAATGTGGAAAGCTTACCCAGAGAAATTGGAACACATAAATAGTACATCCCAAGGTATGTGTTCGGACCTGCAAGTAGGTAGGATGAAATTTATTTCTTAATAGCTCTTTTGAAAAAGTGCATATGCAGGTGCACGAGTTAAAAGAGCTACCTATATGAGCATGGAGTGTGGCCGCTTCAAAAAGCTTGGACTTGGCTTTGTATATGCTTATGAATGGATAGGGACGCATGGCCGTAGATAGCATCAAGTGAAGGCTTAGGGTATTGTAATTAACTTGTGTATACGTTATCTTCATGTATTCAAATGAGTTGAAAGGTTCAATCCTATGGACACCTTGATTCTCGAATGCTTGGAATGTGTATCGTACTAAGATGGAAATTCAATCGTCACGATATTTTCATTTATGCATGAGTTTGGTTTTATTGTGTGGATTTAGAAATCATGGATTACACTAAAATGGGGGAGGATTGTTGATGATTTTAGTGTCATCATGTATTTTGGTGTAATTGGATTTACTAAAGTTTGGCTTATGTTGTAGTCGAGCTATAATGTGGGTTAGGAGGTGCGGAGTGCACACTCACATAAGCCACTACGACAAAGGATGACCTAGCGAGAGGTCAAGAGGAATGAATTAGGAGGTATATGAAAAGATGTGGAAGGAAAAGAAAGACAGCAAGCAGCCTATGGGTTAGTCATGACCATGACTAAATTGTAGATGGGTTGCTGGAATTTCATTCTCTTTTGTCTTTCAATACAGCAAACGAGAGTAGACTTAATCATGGTCATGACTACGACCAGTGTAGTTTGCTGGAATTTGTTTTGTCTTTTTCCTTGTGCAGTTATGTGGGGGGTATTTAGTCATGGTCATGACTAATTTAAATTCGTATTGCTGGATAAATTAACTATCAGCAATTGAATTTGAAATTTGAATTCAAATATGTTTTTGAATTTGAAATTGAACTTGAAATTCAAATTTGAATTTCAACAATTGCACCCCTTCATAATTGGTTATATCTTTCAAAAATCATGACCTTTCATCAATGGCTGTGTCTTCCAATTACTACTACATTCATCCTCTATAAATATGAATTTCTGCAGAATTCATAGATACGTCAAGAAACACAAAAACACTACAAACACAATAATTCAACAATCCTATAAGCCAATTCTCTTATTTCTTTCGAAATTAGAGTGCATCTTTTGGATTATCCCAAAGTTGTTTTGCAGTGGCAAAATACAACTTTAGGAAAGTGTTCTCACACGATCCAATTGATTATCCAAGTTCTTCCTATTTTGATTCTCATATCCACATACTGCGAAAATCCCCCAACACACTCGATTACAACAACCCTAGGATCGGAGCATAAACAAAAGTACTCTGCCACACAATCAGAAGGGAAAAGTCACATGAATGTGCGAGCCACTACAAAGCAAGAGCCGAAAAAAGGCATATTTAAGACGAAATTACCAAAATATAAATGAGAAAAGCTAAATGAAGCAATGGCAAAATATTTTTTACCTTTCGTAGGAAAAAATGGTTTCCCAAAAAGTTTAAAGTCAGGCAAAAAATATGAAGAAAAGTTCGTGGATGCAACCCTATTTATAGAAGTCATTCCATCAGCATATAAGATGTCCATTTGAGAAGGCACATTTCAGCAGCCCACTAAAAAACAAAGATGCATGGACATATAAGCTAGTACATTGCAAGAAAAGAGGTTATGAAGCACAATTTACCTTATCCAAGGTCATGAGTGCAGCAAACTCCCTGAATTTGTAATCTTTTATAATGGGTACAAAATTGTACCAACTTCACTGCATATTTCTATAATAATATAAATGCAAGAAAAAGAATACCGGTAGACAATGACTCATTCCTTCTCATCCAAGTTCACTTCAGGCACCACACTTTTCTTCATGTCAGATCTTGCAAGTTCCCTAAGAGGTGGAAGGGAAATCAAGGTCCATTCTCAAGGTCATCAAAGTCTGCTATGTTTGCTCAATCTTCAAGGCCTCTTTTATCTTATAAAGTTTATTTCCCTCTGCCCTGTCAATGTCCCTCAGCCATATGATTTACAATTTCATGAGTTACAGAACTTGATATCCTACTAATGTCACAAAGGGAAACCTTTATCCATGCATCGTATAAATCATTTTCGCTTACTCTTTGCAACCAGATGATGCATTCTCTATTTTCTCACTACAATCACTGTTAGAATATACTGATAAATCAATCTACAGATAACCAATCTGAATTCCAAGGAGAAAGTTGAAATCAAAACCTGGAGATTTCAAAGCGAACTTCACTGTAGAAAAGCTTCCGGAGTTCTTCACAAAGGGTCCGAATAGTGCAACCTATATTCACATAGTAATCCCGCTACTTCCTTTTGTCCTCGAAAAATGACATTGTAAGAGCAGATTTACAATGTACTTGATACAATACAGATATCTGTTATTTATTGATAATGAGTAAAAAATTGTTGAACTACACAACTGATGCAAAGTTCTTGAATGTGAAAAAATATAATGACAATGCCAGCCTCTTATTATTACTACTTACATTGATCTTAGCAGGTGACGGGAAAGGATTTGATACAGAAGAGACAGAAATTGGAAGTAGACAACGTTGGTAAAATCATTATCGCGAAACATATATCAGCAGTCAAAGCATTGATAGTTAATAGAAAACAATTATGTAAATAAACAATACCAACTCCTCAATCCAAATACACACCAGGGGAGTTAAATTATCTCAATTACAATACCCACAGTCTACCCAACACCTTAAGACACCACCAAAACACCATAAATAAATCATATTTTCACTGAATGATAAATCCACAGTTTCTAAAGAACGATCGAAAAATAATCAAGAATAGACCTTTTCCATTGGCTTTCCCCTCTGTGCAAGTAAGCAGGGTCGGAGGCAGTTGCTTTACGGTTTTTTAGGACAACTCGTGGCTTTCCCCTCTGTGAAGGTAGCACTGGCTTTCCAACACCACCTCTTCCGATGGCTTTTGAGGAAAAGCGCTCTCTCAGCCTGTAATATTAGTTTTTGCGACATTTAAGTGGAATTTATGTCAATGAGGAAGAAGAAAATGGATTTTACACAGTCAAGCGCGCACACAGTTTAAATTTCACACCTTTTATTCCACTGATCTTTGCACACGACACATTTGGAGGGATGGCTTTTTCTCCCCATTTTACTTCTCCTTTTTCTCATGTTCTTGGATTTTAACATAAAATCCTACCAGAAGAGTAGAGTATGTCAAACAAATAAGCCATGGTAAGAACTATTAAAACCATGAAAATATCAAAGGGAGATTGAAGAAAAACTAACCTTGGCCCGTTTGAATTCCTCATTTCTAGGGAGATTGAAGAAAATATCAAAGGGAGATTGAAGAAAAACCCAATTTCTTGAGCTCAGCATTAAATTTATAAATTTCTAGGGTTCAGGCTTTCTTGCATTTCCTTTGCTAATTGAGGTGGAGGAAGGAGGAAATTTAGATGGGAAGAGAAGGCAAGAAGGAATTATTATTGACTAAATAATTTGAAATTTGAAACTTGCTTTCTCTCTTCTTGTCTTTCCAAAGTGTTCTTCCTCTGGCTCGTGATTTCTTTCTTCCTCTGGCTCGTGATTTCTCTGCCGCTTTTCTTTCGAAAGTGGCATAGAGTAGTAGTAATAATTTTTGGGCTTTGTGATTTCTTTCGAAAGTGGCATGAAGTAGTAGTAATAATTCTTTTTAGGCTTTGTGAAATATACTATTTATGAGCCAGTGCCCAGTGCTATTCCAATTGATGAGAATTTAAATTCTAAAATTTGAATGTTGAATGTGCACTTTTTCTTTTTCCTGTTGTGCTGGATGTTCCTTCCATTCAATTATATCATTGGTTACTCAAATACTGTTTCTAAGAGGGTTTTTTTAAATCACTGTTCATAAGCAATTGACAGTTTGACACTATTCATAAGAGGATTCTACAATGCATTTACTATTCACAAGTCGAATAGCTTTTATATAGTATAAAGATAAAGATATAAAGATTGCTTTCACTACCTTATACATGTTGTAGAAATATTCAATAGAATGGCCTTTTTGTAATATAGTGATAGGGTAGATATATTGTTTAATAACTTAGGGATTGAATTTTTAAATGAAAGGGAACAAGACAATAATGATGTTGTTGATGGTGAAGCTACCGAGTAATTTAGAGAGACAGTGAGCTGAGAAGAAATGAGACAGAGCTGAGAAGAAAAATGGTAGGCAAATATGATAGAGAAATTAATGAGCAGAGAAAAGTTTTTCTTGGGGTGTTCTTATTTCATCACTGGAGTAACATATTTATAGATACAATAAACCGCGTAGAAGAGATTGGGTTGGGCAGACAGAATAAATGGTTGCACTATTCCATCTTTATTCACTGTTGATCATTAATGCATTCACTATTCAATACTCCCCTGAATGCATTTATATAAACAATATGCCTCATTAAAACCTTATTAGGAAAAAAATCAGTGAGAAAAAATCCTAGTGAATGAAAAAGAGTACAATATTCTTATATTCAGTGCTCCCCCTGATTTGGACATCATTTTAAATCTCGAAGTCGCCGCATTCCAATTTTCTTCACGAGCTTCTCGAATGTTGCAGTCGGCAATGACTTGGTAAATAGATCCGCCAAATTATTCTCCGACCGAATATGTTGCACATCGATTTCACCATTCTTTTGAAGATCATGAGTGTAGAAGAATTTTGGTGAAATATGCTTCGTTCTATCTCCTTTGATATAACCTCCTTTCAATTGGGCTATACAAGCCGAATTATCTTCAAATAAAATTGTTGGGGGTATTTGTGGTTCAGTGATTAAACCACAACACTTCAATAAATGTTGAGTCATTGACCTCAACCAAACACATTCTCGACTTGCTTCATGGATTGCTAATATTTCGGCATGATTAGAAGAAGTAGCAGATAGAGTCTGCTTCATTGACCTCCAAGAGATGGCAGTTTCGCCACAAGTAAAAACATAGCCTGTTTGAGATTTGGCTTTGTGTGGATCTGACAAATAACCTGCATCGGCATAGCCGATTAACTCATGTTGAGAGTCTTTTGGGTAAAATAACCCAAGGTCAACCGTTCCTTGGAGATAGCGAAAAATGTGTTTTATGCCCTTCCAATGTCGTTGAGTAGGGCAAGAACTGAATCTTGCGAGTAAATTGACTGCAAACGCGATATCAGGTCGCGTGCTGTTTTCAAGATACAGTAAAGCGCCAATTGCGCTTAAGTATGACATTTCTGGGCCAAGTTGCTCTTCATTATTTTCTTTTGGCCTAAACGGATCCTTTGAAGGATCAAGTGCCCGAACAATCATTGGATTATTTAGCGGATGAGTATAATCCATTCGAAATTGCTTCAATACCTTTTGGGTATAAGCTAATTGATGAACAAATATGCCCTTTTTCCAAATGCTCAATTTGTAGGCCAAGGCAAAATTTTATTTTTCCGAAATCCTTGATTTCGAACTCCTTTTTCAGATATTCAACAGCCTTTTCCAACCTTTTAGGAGTTCTAATTAAATTTAAATCGTCAACATAGACTGCGACGATCACAAATTCTGACCCGTTTTTCTTTATAAATACACAAGGGCAGATAGGGTCATTTGTATAACCTTCCTTTATCAAACTTTCACTGAGGCGGTTATACCACATTCGGCCAGATTGCTTGAGCCCATACAACGATTTTTGTAATTTGATGGAATAAGTTTCTTTTGGTTTTGAGTTGCAAGACTCAGGTAATTTAAACCCTTCAGGTATTTTCATATAAATATCATTTTCCAATGAGCCATATAAATATGCAGTACCAACATCCATCAGCCTCATTTCAAGATTTTCTCGTACTGCTAGGCTCATTAGATACCTGAATGTTATTCCATCCATAACTGGGGAATATGTCTCCTCAAAATCAATTCCCGGTCTTTGGGAAAAACCTTGGGCTACAAGCCTTGCCTTATATTTGGCAATTTCATTGTTTTCATCCCTTTTTCTCACAAACACCCATCTATAGCCAACATGCTTCACATTTTTTTGTGTTTGGACAATAGGGCCGAATACTTTTCGTTTATTCAGTGAATCTAGTTCAGACTGAATCGCATCTTTCCATTTTGGCCAATCATTTCTTTTCCGACATTCTTCAACTGATCTTGGTTCAGGATCCTCGTTATTTTCCATTACATCGAGTGCAACGTTGTATGCAAAAGCATTATCAACGTTTGTTTCTTTTCGGTTCCAACATTTCCCAGTATTAATATAATTGAAAGAAGTTTCAATAACTTCATTTTCATCTGGGTGAATATTTTCAGGTTCAACCTTTTCGGGGGTTGAATCAATTTCTCCTTCGGGAGTATCATCGGTGATTGATTTATCACCCATATGAATAATTTTCTTCTTTCGTGGATTTTTATCCTTGGAACCCAAAGGCCTACCACACCTTAGGCGTGCAGTAGATTCATTTGCACTCGGAATATGCTCTTCTGGGATGTTTATATTAGCTGGTGCATTTGCTGCATCATTTATATATGATTTTGTGACTTTAGCAGCATCATTAAAAGCATCGGGTAATTGATTTGCAATTCCCCGTAAATGCACAATTCTTTGAACTTCAAGTTCGCATTGCCTTGTACGAGGATCAAGGAAATCAAATGGACTTTGCCAAGATATTTCCTTTTTTCAGTTGATCATTTCCTCCCCCTAATGTCGGGAATTAAGTTTCATCAAAATGACAATCTGCAAATCTTGCAGGAAATAAATCACACGTTTTTTGCTCAAGATATTTAATAATCGAGGGTGATTCATAGCCGACATATATGCCCAACCTTCTTTGAGGTCCCATTTTTGTGCATTGTGGTGGCGCAATCGGTACATAAACCGCACACCCAAAAATTCGCAAGTGGGATATACTGGGCTCCTTTCCAAACACAATTTGTGTAGGGGAGTAGCTATGATAGCTTGTCGGCCTTATTTTCATAAGTGCTGCTGCATGCAATATAGCATGTCCCCAAGCAGAAACAGGGAGTTTTGATTTCATTAACAAGGATCTTTCAATTAATTGCAATCGTTTAATAAATGATTCTGCCAGACCATTTTGCCTGTGCACATGAGGCATAGGATGTTCAACAGTAATTCCAATCGACATGCAGAAATCATCAAATGCATATGATGTATATTCTCCAGCATTATCAAGGCGTATTTTCTTTATCGGATGATCTGGAAACTATGCTCGCAATTTTATAATTTGTGCAAGTAACCTTGAAAATGCCAAATTGCGAGTTGATAATAAACAAACGTGTGACCAGCGTGATGACGCATCAATTAGTACCATAAAGTACTTGAAGGGTCCACACGGTGGATCAATAGGTCCACATATATCGCCTTGAATTGTTTCTAGGAATGTAGGGGATTCAATTACCACTTTTACTGGAGATGGTCTGGTTATCAATTTCCCTTGTGAACAGGCTGTACAATTGAACTCATTTGGGTTCAATATCATTTGCCTTTTCAATGTATGGCCATTTGAATTTTCAATAATTCGTCTCAGCATCACACTGCCAGGATGCCCAAGTCTATCGTGCCAAGTAATAAATTCACTAGTAGCTTTCAAGCCTACTAGGTTATGTATTTCTGCGGCACATATTTTTGTATAGTATAAACCAGAGGAGTAACATGACAATTTTTCATTCACAAATTTTTTACCATTTTCAATTTGAGTTATCAAAAGATACTTGTGATCTGCCTCTTTTGAAGTTTCAATGTGATATCCATTTTTTTGAATATCATTGAAGCTCAGTAAATTTCTTCGAGCTTTGCGTGCGAACAAGGCGTTTTCAATCGCCATTTTTGTCCCTTCAGGGAGAAATATAACAGCTCTACCGGAGCCTTCAATGCATTTTGCATTACCGCTTATAGTTTTCACTGCGGTCTTTTCCAATTTTAAATTAGAGAAATAACTTTTGCTTTTCAAAATGCTATGCGTTGTTGCACTGTCAATGAGGCAAATCTCATCTCCGACTTTTGAATTTCCAACATCCATTTCTTTACAAGAATATAAGAAGGTTATTAAACATCAACAATATAAATATTATTAATGCAAAACATATTTGTATTATACATGGATAATAAAAAAGGAAGTACAAGATATCATTATTTATATTAAATAGGAATCATAAAAGATAAGTACAATATATATATATATATAGCTATATAATATGTTATTTAGTAGTAGTATCTGGCTCAACAAAATCATCAGCGTCCAGGTGGGTGATATTATCATTTAATATATCATCATATGTATCATCGTGAGCATTATGGTGTGATTCAACACCTTGTCTTTCTTTTTGTTTCGAGGCCTGATACAGTTCAACTAAGTGTTTAGCTGTGTGGCATGTCTGAGCCGGATGGCCTTTAATTCCACAACGATCACAGATTTCATCATTTTGTTTGTGCTTTCTTGCATAATTTCTTTGTTGTGGTTTGTAAGGCCTTCTAGTATCATATTTGCGATTCTGCTCAAATCGAGGCTTATTTCGATAATTATTTTGACGAGATGATTCACCTCTGCCTCGATTGTGATACCGATTTTGGCCACGATCATCATTTTTATTTTTAAAGTGCCCACGATCAAACACATATTTCGATGATTGAGCCACGTTCACTTCAGGGAACGGTTTTGCACCTGCGGGCCTAGATTCATGATTTCTTAATAGCAATAGGCTGTTTTGTTCAGCCAATAATAAGCAGGTGATAAGATCAGAATATCTTTGAAAACCTTTTTGACGATATTGCTCACTCAATATTGAGTTTTTAGCATGAAACGTAGAATATGTTTTTTCAAGCATTTGTTCTTCAGAAATCTTTTGCCCACATAATTCCAATTGGGCCGTAATTTTGAACACAACGGAATTATATTCTCGGACTGGTTTGAAGTCCTGAAGTCTCAGGTTTGTCCAGTTATCCCGGGCTTTTGGAAGCACCGTCTTTTTAAGATTAGCATATCTTTCTTTCAACTTTTCCCACAACGCCAGTGGGGATTCCACAGTCACGTACTCCATTTTAAGTGCCTCTTCGATATGATGGCACAAGAAAATCATGGCTTTTGCCTGATTCTGATGGCTGGAATTTTTCCCTTCAGCAATAGTATCTTCCAGACCCATTGAAGTAAGATACATTTTCACATCTCGGGCCCAGGACATATAATTGCTTCCTTCAACGGTTAAGGGAGCAAATTCCTGTTTTACAAGGTTAGCCATAATCTTATTGAAAATTTTGGAATAAAAATTATACCTCAAATTTTGGTAACCCGGGCAGAGTCTCCTCGTGCTGATAACGTGTTGTAGAAATATTCAATAGAATGGCCTTTTTGTAATATAGTGATAGGGTAGATATATTGTTTAATAACTTAGGGATTGAAGTTTTAAATGAAAGGGAACAAGAAAATAATGATGATGTTGATGGTGAAGCTACCGAGTAATTTAGAGAGACAGAGAGCTGAGAAGAAATGAGACAGAGCTGAGAAGAAAAATGGTAGGCAAATATGAGAGAGAAATTAATGAGCAGAGAAAATTTTTTCTTGGGGTGTTCTTATTTCATCACTGGAATAACATATTTATAGATACAATAAACCGCGTAGAAGAGATTGGGTTGGGCAGACAGAATAAATGGTTGCACTGTTCCATCTTTATTCATTGTTGATCATTAATGCATTCACTATTCAATAATACATACTACCTCCGTTTTCATGAAAATGAAACATTTGGTGTTTTGACACTATTCATTATTCTATTTTGATTCACGTTTATACAATAGTTATAGAAAGAAAAACATAGTCAAGTGAGATCTTGTTAGAATCGTCTCATCTCGTAGTTTTATAATATCAAATTTTTTATAATTTTTACTTATATACAACGTGATTTATTAACTATTAAAAACATGCATCGGACTGCGTGCGCAGAGTGAATGTTGCACATTCACAAAAACAGAGGAAGTATTATATATACACAAGATATAATCTAATAGGTCATATACCATTATATATTAATTTATACACAACATTTAAAGATTAAATTGAGAATGGCGACTTGGCATCGCCCTAACTTCTATGGTTCTGGTTTAATTTTTACACGGCCCGTTATTCCTCTACTTATTCCTCTTTCTAATTTGTGTAGTTTGGGTTTTTGCACACCTTTGTCATAATCTTTAAAAGATTAAAGTAGTGTGCAATAATTTATTTGTTAAAGATTATATTAGTGTGTAACAAGATATTTGTTTAAGCAGTCAGAGACACATACCACTCATGCGATTTGCATTTGGTTATTAGTGTGCAATATGAAACTAATATAAAACATAAACAAAAAATATTTATCCAAATATAATTAATAGGGAAAATTGTCAAAATTGTGCCGGAACTTTGCCCATTTTCCAGTTTTGTACCATAATTTTAGAGGTTTCTAATTTTGTACCGTAACTTTGCTAATGGTCTCTAAAATTGTCACATCGAACATTTATCATCCACATTTGTTGAGGTGTTGTGAGATTAGTGTAAATAATTAATTTAATTGTGTCATGTAGGTATCACATAAGCATTGATTGAGTATTACATATACATTTGGATTCTTTCTAACCCATTTGTTGCATACTTTCAGAGTGGAAATGAGTCCATTAAATTAAAAATAGGGTTAGATAGTGTCCACTTCATTACCTATTTTCCTCTTTGTCGTTTGAATTCATACTTTTATTTATTTGCTTTAAATATTATATATACACTATATACCGACCCTTCATTGCACACACTATTATATATGCTATATAGCTAATAGATAAATATATACAACATGTTATTAGCACGACGTTATTAGTATGAGTCTAGTTCGAGTTTTGCTCAAATACTAGTTGGGTTTTGCTCGAGGTTTGCCGAAATAAATGTTCATACAGGGGTTCTACCAAAAGAAATTCCCAAGTCCACAAGGAAGTCATCTGAGATAATATATTTACATTATTTTCAATATAATTATGTCTAATTTGATAAAACAAGCGTTTATGCCGTTGGAAAGATCTGGGAATACTTACTTATCCTGGAGGATGGATGTTGAAATACATCTGGAATCAATGGGTCTAGAAAAGGCCATTACGAGTGAAAATACGGCCATAAGCCAAGAACGCGGGAGAAAAAAAAAAATGACGGTCAAAAGATCATAATGATCTATATATGGGAAATGAAATGATCACTGAGGTTGATCAATATCCCAAGTGTCAGGTATGAGCACCATAATAATTGCAAGACTATAAGTCTGCAAATAATACAATTCAGTCATGTTCAGAATATCGTCACAATTGAGTATGTGACAAGAATATTAAAGAAAAAGGATATTATAGAAGATATTTTCAATATCTCATACCTTAAATTTATTGTTGCAATAGTAAAAGGAAAAAGGCATTATTGAATATTCTGGACTGATTATATGTTTATTAAAGAGTGAAAGAGAATAACATGAGTACCAACATGGTCTATGAATCTTATTTTTGGTTATACCAACAGATTTCATGGATCTTTAGTTTGGTCATGTGTACTGACATAGTCAGATTATGCAATGGCAATATAATTGCCAGAAATTGTGCCCACAAAGGCAAAAGAAACTGAAAGAAAATGTTATCGATATAGCATGAGGACATAGTCCCGAATTGGTCGTTCAGACAAATATTTGGTGCAAGTTTGCCAAAAATGATTAACATAAGCAGGTTGAAACAAACGTTGCTAAGCAAACAGCTGACAATATTGCAGTTTTTACTGATGCTATTATAAATAGCACTAAGGCCACAAATGATGATATGCTCATAGAGCCAGCTTTTGATAGTGCAGATTTCTTCAATACTGCATAATTGTTTTAATTTCTGTTATACCACTACATTACAAATCTCGTTTTGTTACTGATATTATCTTCTTTTTCGAAAAAATGCCAGCACAATGGGATTGCAAATTGGTGATAATAAAATTTGTCTTATAGACAGTGCTTCTACGCACACCATATTGAATGACAAGATTTTCTATCTGGAAATGGGAGATAGAAGCATCACCACTATAAGTGGAAGTGCAAATATTATAGAGGGCTCTGGCATAGCCAACCTTCAGCTCCCCAAGAGGACAAGATTGATTGTGAAAAATGCACTTTTCTCTCCCAAGTCTCGAAGAAATTTGTTGAGTTTCAAAGATATTCGAGAAAATGGATATCATATCGAGACTTTGACAGCAAAAGATAATGAAAACCAGCTGATTACAAATACCATTTCTGGTATGAAACAAGTGTTGGAAAAGTTATCATGTTTATCCTCTGGATTGTATTATACAATGATAAACGATGTTGAAAATTATCACATGACAGACCATAGGTCTATTATTCCCAATGAATACTACCTCCGTCTCATTATAATTGTTACGGACCAACCTGACACGTATGGCAATACACATTTTTAACGATTAATAACTTAAATTGTGTACAATAAAAAATTTTAAAAATTTGATATTCTTAACTACAAGATTAGACGAATCTAACAAGATCTCACTTGACTATTTCTTTTCTTACATAACTATGATAAAAATTCGAATTAAACTTAAACAGTAAATAGTGCCAAAAAGTCAAATGTAACAATTTTAGTGAGATGGATGAAGTATATGATTTGGCATGATCGCCTAGGACATTCTGGATGTACCATGATGAGGCGGATCCTTATAAATTCCCATGTCCATTCATTAAAGGGACAAAAAATGCAGCATCACAATGATTATATATGTATTGCTTGCTCCCAAGGGAAACTGATTATCAAACATTCACCAGAAAAAGTGGAAACTGAATCCCCTAGTCTTCTTGAAAGAATTTAAGGTGATATATGTGGACCTATGGATCCATCTTGTGGGCCATTAAGATATTTTATAGTGTTGCTTGATGCTTCAACCAGATGGTCACACGTGACATTATTATCATCGCGCAACCATGCGTTTGTGAAATTATTAGCTCAAATCATAAGATTACGAGCACAATTCCCAGATTATACAATTAAAAATATCCGTTTGGATAATGCTGGTGAATATTCATCCCGGACATTTGATGAATATTGTATGTCGATAGGCATAGCCATCGAACATCCTGTAGCCCATGTGCATACACAAAAGGGACTAGCTGAATCATTTATTAAACGATTGCAGTTGATTGCTAGATCATTATTAATGAAGTCTGGGTTACCAGTTTCAGCTGGGGGTCATGCTATATTGCATGCAGCAATGTTGGTGCGACTAAGACCGACAAATTATCATAGATACTCCCTATTACAATTAACATTTGGGCATGAACCCAATATATCCCATTTGAGAATATTTGGTTGTGCAGTATATGTCCCAATAGCACCACCTCACCGCACCAAATGGGACCCCAACGAAGATTGGGAATATATGTCGGGTATGAATCACCCTCGATAATTCGATATCTTGAACCATTAACGGGGGATTCATTTACACCAAAATTTTCTGATTGTCATTTTGACGAATCACATTTCCCGACATTAGGGGGAGGAAAGGATCAACCGAAAAAGAATATAAATTGAAAAATCGCAATGGATTTCCTTGATCCTCGTACAAAAGACTTTGAACTTGAAGTACAAAGAATTGTACAATGCAACAAATTGTAAATCAGTTGCCGGATGCATTATATGACTCTAAAAGGGTTACGAAATCTCATATACCGGCAAAAAATATTAGAGTCAAAATTGATATTCCAATGGAACACATTACAAGTGCTAAAGATGAGTCTGATCAACGCTTGAAGCGTGGTAGACCTGGTTCCAAAGATAAAAATTCTTGAAAGAAAAGAGGATTGAATACTGATAATGAAGGGACACAAGTTCCCAAAAGTGACAAAACTGAGCCCTGCAAGGACTTGACTCTTGAAGCACAAAATCATCAAAATGATGACATATCTATAAATATTTTCACTAATAGAAATATTTGGAATCGAGAAGAAACATCTATTGATATTGCATTCTCATACAATGTAGCACTTGAAGTTATGAATGAGGATTATGACCAAATTCGGTTGATGTATGTCGGCAAAGGCAAGATTGGCCAAAATGGAAAGAAGCAATCCAATCAAAATTGGATTCCCTGGCTAAGTGAAATGTGTTTGGACCAATCGTCAAAACACCAGAAAATATAAAACCAGTTGGATACAGATGGGTTTTTGTACGAAAAAGAAATGAAGAAAATGAAATTGTGAGGTATAAAGCGAGATTAGTTGCCCAAGGGTTTTCATAGAGACCGGGTTTTAACTATGATGAAACTTATTCTCCAGTAATGGATAGAATTACATTCAGATATCTTATCTGTTTGGCAGTACATGAAAAGCTTGAAATACGACTCACAAATGTCGTTACTGCTTATTTATATGGAACTTTAGATACTGATATCTATGAGAGTTCCAGATGGGCTCAAAATGCCAGAGGCATATAAGGCAAACCCAAAACAGATGTATTACAACAAATTACAAAGATCCCTATATGGGCTTAAACAATCTGGGAGAATGTGGTATAACCAATTAAGCGAAAGCTTGATTCAAGAGGGTTATATAAATGACCCAATATGCCCATGCATTTTCATAAAGAAAATGGGTCAAGATTTGTTATCATTGCAGTACATGTTGATTATATCAATCTAGTTGGATCCCCTGATGAGATTCAAATTGCTGTTGAATATTTCAAAAGAGAATTCGAAATCAAAGATTTCGGGAAAACCAAAAAGTGTCTTGGTTTACAAATTGAATATTTGAATGATAGAATTCTTTTCCATCAAAAGGATTATACCCAAAAGGTATTGGAGCGATTCTATATGAACAAAGCACATCCATTGAGTAATCCAATGGTCGTAAGGTCACTTGATCCTAAAAAGGATCCATTTAGACCAAAAGAGGAAGATGAAGAAATACTTGAGCCACAGGTCCCATATTTAAGTGTCATTGGAGCACTGTTGTATCTTGCAAACTGCACTAGACCAGCTATATCATTTGCAGTGAATTTGTAGCGAGATTTAGTTCCAACTCTATGACATTGGAAAAGTGTAAAACACATATTTCGTTATCCCCAATGGACGATTGATATAGGTTTATTTTATTCATACAATTCTCGACCTGAATTAATCGGCTATGCCGATGCTGGGTATTTGTCAGACTCACACAAAGCTAAGTCACAGACTGCCTATTAATTACATGTGGTGTACTGCAATATCATGGAGATCCACGAAAAAAACTTTGACAGTCACCTCATCGAATTATGCTGAAATTATAGCAATACATGAAGCTAGTCGAGAATGTATTTGGGTCAGATCTATGATCAACTACATACGAAAGAATTGTGGTTTATTGTTCGAAGATAAAGACCCTCCAATTATTTTATATAAGGATAATGCGGCTTGAATAGCGCAATTGAAAGGGGGTTATATTAAAGGAGATAAAACGAAACATACTTCACCAAATTTTTTCTTTACTCATGATTTGCAGAAAAGCGGATAATCTAGCAGATTTATTTACCAATGCACTACCAACAGTAACATTCGAGAAATTGGTGAAAAATATTGGAATGCGCCAATTGAAGAATCTTAACTGATGCTTGGATAAGGGGGAGAATCAAATACAAGAATGATGTACTCTTTTTCCTTCACTGAGATTTTTTCCCACAGGGTTTTTTTCCTAGTAAGGGTTTAACAAGGCATTTTTTTTTTATATAATAAGACATGCAAGGGGGAGTGTGATGAGTCATAGTGACTCTTGTTGTGCATGTCCATGATAAGCCGCCATGTTTCTTCCATTATTATGAGTCATGCTTTCAAGACTTGTATAAATACTTCCTGATCCGATGGAATGGTATTGAAAAGAAGTTATTCCACTTCATTACCTATTATCCTCTTTGTCGTTTGTATTCATACTTTTATTTATTTGCTTTAAGTATTATATATACACTATATACCATCCCTTCATTGCACACACTATTATATACTTCCTCCGTTCTCAATTAAGTGCTCCATTAGCATAGTAACAACTATTCATTGAGTAATTTTGATTAAATTTTTAACATAGTTCTATAAGATAAAACATAGTCAAGTGAGATATTGTTAGATTCGTTTAATCGAAGTAGTTTTAGAATATCAAATTTTTATAATTTTTACTTATATACAATTTGAGTTATAAACATTTAAAAATGTGTCTTGAACTGCGTGAAATGCAGAAATGGAGCACTTATATGAGAACAGAGGAAGTATGCTATATAGCTAATAGGTAAATATATACAACACAAACTAGTTAATTGGTTATCGGGTCCTTGACCTCTCAAACCCAAACCTAGGGTTCCAAGCCAATCCTCACCGGCCCAGAGTTGGGGTGGGCAAATGGGTCGAATTAATTGGGTACCCAACACGGACCCAAAAAAAATAATGTGCTCGGGTCGGGTTTTTAAAAGGAAAAACTCGAAGTTGGCTATCCTAACCCAAAACTAATAGTTCGGGTCGGGCATCAGGTTTCATAAGTAAACCTGAATTCCCCTATCGGGTATCCGACTAGGGCTGGGGAAAAATACCAAATATACAGCATACCGCACATACATACCGAAAAATATCGAGAATACTGAAATTTTCAGAATATCGTAATTTTCGGTACGGTATCAAACCTACCATACCGTAAGATTTCGGTACGGTAACGGTATAAATTTTTTGATACCACGGTATACCGTTACCGTACCAAACTTCGGTATATACCACGGTATTGGTATGTCGATATATCCGATTGTTCGGTATGTTGGTATATACCGGTATGCTGGTATGTAGCGAATGTTCGATATGTCGGTATATACCGCAATACTCGTATGTCGGTATGTAGCGAATGTTTGGTTTGTCGGTATATACTGCGATACCGGTATGTCGGTGTATACCGAAGGTTCGGTATATCGGTATATACCGAACTTACCGCAATGTCGGTATGGCAACGGTATGAAAATATTTCATACCGAATCTTTCGGTATACCGAAGATAGGTATACCGAAAGGTTTGGTACGACAACGCTATGAAAATTTTCATATCGTAAGACCCACCCCTATACCCGACTAACCCGACCAATTTTTCTTTTTTTTTTTTTGAAAAAAAATTATATCCAACTATCCAAGACAAAATCTCATTTGGAAGAGAGACTTTGTTCTTTGAGTGAGAGTTTGAAGCTCATTATCCAAATATCAAATTAAATATTTTATGAGCTTTTTTTTCTTAATAAAATTATATAGATATTTAACAATGATCTCAATTAATTAAAGATAAAGAATTAGTTTTGCATTGTAATCATCTATTAATTTTATTGTGAGTTTGCTTTGTTTAATAATGTGGTTGTGGAGATCATTGCTTTTTTTTTTTTTTAATTGTTATTTACACATTTTTTCATTAGGGAACCTTAAAAAATTAATAAAAAAGAAAAGAATTTAAAAGAGGTGGGTACCTGATCGGGATCGGATACCCGACATTACCTACCATTGTCCGGTAATGGTTGGATAATAAATTTTCAAACCCGAACCTGATTAATCCAAACCCACCGAACCCGATCCGATGCCCATCCCTAGCTAGCCCTGAGGGCCGAAAATCATTGGTATTAAACACTTTAAGACTTCCCCAGCATGTTCGAGATTCTGCAGCTTCTTGTAAGTTAAGGTTGTATAACTCAAGAATGAGGGGGGGGTTGCCATTTTTGATTTATTCAAAAATAAAAACACATTACAAAAACTGAATTATTATCCTCTTATCATCATCATCATCATACAAAACGAAACAAAAGAAATTTAAATGGCTACTTATAATTTTATCATGATGAATCAATCGCACAAAGTGTAAAATGAATTACTCCCTCCATCCCATGTAAAATATCATGTTTGACTTTTTGGCACTGTTTATCGTTTAACTTTGACTTAATTTTATTGCCAGTATATATTTGAAAAAAATAATCGAGTTAAATCATGTTAGAATCGTATAATTGTATAGTTTTAGAATATATATTTTACATCATTTTTTGTTATACATATTTTGAAATATTAAGGGTTGAAAAAATGCATTGGACCGTGTGTAGAAATCAAACAAGACATGTTAAATGAGATAAGAGGGAATACAATTTATAGACATGCCCTGTTCCAAGAAAATTGAGGATGTTGAATTAATGCCACGGATGCTTCTTACGGTTTTAGTGTAGTAAAAAATCCAAACTTTACATAATACATTTGCAACAAAATACGACAGAAGACAATTGTTATGTTAAGGAGACCGTACTGACTGTTGGGCAGGAGCTTTCAGTGTGTGGTCCAATGTAATAAGTACTTATCATATAACAGGTTTATTTACAGGAAGATACTATTATTATGACTAATTGTCTCTAGAGTTGTCATCGGTAGGAGCAATGGTATATTCAACTGATAAGTTCTCCATATCACTCCCGTTTGTTTTAACCTTGGTCCTGGATATTCTCCACGTCTGTAGTAAACTGATCCTGTAATGGAAATAAGGCCAAGAATTAATAGAAACAGACTTGTTTTATTGATAGTACTATATAGTTGCTTCCTCTATTTTTATTACACTTTTCAAATAGCAAAACAGAGTGCTAACGCAGTCCTAGACAGGTAGTGTGATTCCATACATTTCAAGGTTTACTCTGGAAATTACAGCACTTGCAAATAGTGCAAGAATCTTTTTGCTTAAATAGCCTATATGTGCCATAGTTGTGTTGTCACTTATATTAGGCAAGACTAGTTTCTCTGGTTCTCCTGTCTATAAATGCTGATCTACTGCTCAATAAATAAGTTAAAACAAGGGGGCACAGTCCGGTGCCAAAACATGTTATATGCTTCATTAAGGAAAAAGGGAATGGAGCAGAAATCACAGAACATTATACTCATAGCTTGGGTTAGCGCTAAATAAGTAGACCTAAAAAAGGCAAGCTTGTGTGTAATTTATTAAGAATAATGCTATGTTCTTTTCCTTTAAAACAACTGCATATCTTAGGTTCCAGAAAGGATATATCGTTTCATAATGTTTCACAACATAACATCCACATGTATTCATGATAAAAAGGTAATCATTGGAAAGAGTATTCAACAAAGTAGCAAAACATAAGGGAAGACAAAAAAGTAATACCTTTCTTCTGTAGTCTCCCTCTTTGCAAGCATAAGAGTCAAGAATATGGGGACCATAGCAGCACATAAATGCTTAAGTGTGTGCCCACTCACAATGTGATGTGTCAAATTGTAAATAGGTTTATCAGCTGCTTCTTCAATCTTGGCTATGAGATAAAATCCTGCAAATGCAATAATAACTCACTCAGCATGTCAGAAACTTAGGGCATCTCCAATAGCCAACACCAAACTCAAACCCATTTTACAGTAAATGTCACATCAAACTTAGAAGAATATTCTCTATATATTCTTTTCCATACAAACTTATTATCTTTTCAATCATACCCTTCATTTCTTATAAATTCTACATTAACCCCACATAAATTCAATACAAATTCATCTACGTATTTCAATAATGTTGGATGATCCGATGTTGATTTAGATGACTATTAACTTAATTTTCCGTTTGCGTAGTTATTTAGTTGTTTAATTTTGTACATTTTTTTAAGTATTTGAGATGTGTTATGTTTAATTATATTTTCATATGTTAATGTAATTTTTTTAATGATTGCTAAGATTGTACCAAAACTTTAAAAATTTAGTTATCTTTATGTTTAAAATTTATTTTATAAAGAAACCTTAAAATTTCTAATCTAATTAAATATAAAATTTATTTAATAAAAAAATTATATGAAGTATAATGTATAATTATCAAGTATAATACAAAATTAGATCAATATTCAATTTGCAACAATTGGAGGGATGAAATTGCAATTAATTTAATTGCAAAAAGTGATATAGGTTTATGAATAGTAAATACTCAAATTTGAGTATTTACTATTCATAAAACTCAAAAAACTTAAAATAGGTTTTGTTTTAGGGTATTGTTGGAGAGAAGATGCCACCCCATTTTAGGTTTAGGTTTTAGGGGACCATTGGAGATGGTCTTAGCAGGGACTCTAACAAATAAAGGTAGCAGTAGAACTGTAGAAACCTGCTGCCCAAAGCCAATATGTAGAATGGGTGTACATAGGAGGCAACATAATCGCCATCATTGGGATTGCGATACAAGGAACAAATTGGACCACAGCATATGGGCGTAGATCATCAAAAAAACTGCAACAGAAAATATAGTTAGCAAGTATGTTATGGTAAGGAAAAGAAAGCACTGTGACCATCCAAAACTTGCTTATGTGGAGAGCAACAATATAGCAACCTCCAATGTATAATTTTTTTTTCATTTATTTATTTATTATTTTGTTTTTAAGAAAAAAGGATTTACAACAAGCTTCAGACAAATGAGTACATCATATTTACAAATTTTATCTTGCTCGATCATCAAATGACATGTTCTCTGTAAAATATTCAGAATGTATTTACTAATTCGCAGGTATCAGGAAACCCACGCAATTAAATTGCTTTATGCATTGAAACAAAATTAAAATCAGGTACCATTACCAACAAGACTGCCTTCTTCGATTGGTAAATAACCGCTTACCACCAATACAAAATGCTCACTATGCCTGCCAAGAAGAGGGGAATAATGGAAAATGTTCCCTTGCGCGCATCTACTCTCTCAATAATGAAGATTGCAATGATGGATGTAAATGCCACGGTCATCTGTAATAACCTCATTTAAAGAGTTTCAATTCCAAAAGGTAACATACTTCAAATAGAATTCAATGCAATGATCAAGTTATTGAACGGTTAAGCTAACCGGCAAACGGTCCCAAACAAGACGAGCATCATTAGGTTTGAGGTGATAGTAGGAGGATCCAAAAGCAACTGCTGTTACGCCAATGAAGAACAAAGTCCAACCACAAAGCTCACCTGGCAAGCTTTTGGCACGTAAATGGGTATAAATTACACTACACTAAACAATAATGTTAATTTCACTCAAGAAAACCACTTTACCATAACATGAGTTCAGAATGCTCACATAACACTTATAAAGCCATATGCTTATATATAATACTTAATTTATATACAAGCATAACCCAAAGAAAGAAATGACTGTACCTCAGCTTAAAGTAGTTTCCATAGTAGCAAAGCACAAGGCCAATAAGACCGACAATGAAGAATGGGACGTTGGAGATCACATTCAATGCATTTGGAACTCCTGCAAAGGTAGAATCCTAAGCAAAAGAAACACTTTTGTAACGTGAAAAAAATTCTAAATGGTTCTAACTATCATCGATGGTCACCATTTGCAAATGTAAAAACAACTACAGAAATTAATAGTGCTGCATCTGCAGATTCATGGCGTTAGTTGTACTATCTATATAATGAATCCTATAACAATAACTATGTATAACTAATCCTCACACTTCCATTGCAAATCCCCAGTTATCATACTAGAGATGTCTCACAAGTGGTTCAACCAAACAAAAATTCCAAAGATTTTTGAATTAACCAAAACCAAAATATAGAGTAATAGATGGGCATCGAATCCAGTGACCTAAAAATCGAATTGGCAGGGAAAGAAAGAATAAACCCTGCAGTGATTTCCATATCGTTCACATTAAGTAATAGTCAAATCACTAGGAGAGAAGTATCAAAGATGAGTTATTCATTGCAGTAATGCATGAATTCAGAAGAAATTAGAGCAAAATACCGAAATATTCCCGCTGATCGGCGAAATCGTGATACTCTTGTGACTGGGGAATTGCCGGAGTAACTAACATTAATACAAGAAAACAAACAATCGCCACACCCCAAGCCAACGCCGCCCTTTTCCTCATGTCCGGAGTGCGTCGGGCGGAAGAAAATTCCGATTTGGAGATTGAAGAGGCGGTGGGTGTAGAATAATTTTAGAGGACTTGGTTTTGCGCAAAAGAAGAGATGAGTTCGTTTGAGGCATCAGTGTGAATTAAAGCTTTGGAAGTTGACCTTTTCATTTAAGTCTTGAGTAATAAAAAGGAAAATGAAAATATTTATTTATTTATATAGAAGCCGGTTCCGGCCCGAATTTTCACTCCGCCCGAACCGCTTCCCCTACTTTTGCTCAATCCCATCATTCGGGCCTCCAGTTTGTACAAATTTTTTCGGATGATACATTGAGCATTTATTTGTGCACAAATGCATTCTTGAATTTCCGTGGGGATTATTTCACCTACCCCTTTGTACTGAAATCCGTCGCGGATCTGTGCTTCCTTCGATTCGGAAAATGCGTCGACGGATTGAGCCTGAAAGACGGACTGGATTTTGATATGTACGTGGGGACTTCATTAATTGATATGTGTGTAAAATGCACGGAATTGGGCGACGCGCGCAAGATGTTCCGACATATCCTCTTGGAACGCAGTGATTGCTGGCTATATGAGAGATGGCGCGGTTGCCTTTGCACGAGAACTGTTCGATGAAATGCCCTAGAAAATTTTGTGTCGTGGACGACTATGATCTCAGGGTACACTCAGAACGGTTTCTCTGGGAAGCTCTACAATTGTTTGATGATATGTGTGGGGAAGAATCGGAGGTAAAACCGAACTGGGTGACAGTAATAGGCACTTTGCCGGTGCGTGCGCATTCATCTGCATTGGAGAGAGGTCGTGGATCCATCAATTCGCTTGGGAAAATGGTTTGGACTCTCATCCTTCAGTACAGTCAGTGCTTGTTGGAATGTATGGTAAATATGGTAATATTGCTGAAGCTCGACGTTGCTTCGAAAAGATGAAACCAAATGCAAGGACGTCAGTTTCATGGAACATGATGATTATGGCTTATGCTTCTCATGGGATTGGGATGGAGGCTGTTAGGATGTTTGAGTCGATGGTACAGGCTAGGATTCATCCTGATGGAACTTCATTTACGGGTTTGTTGTCTGGATGTGGTCATTCTGGGCTTGTGGAAGTTGGATTGAGATACTTTAGTGCTATGACTTCAGTGTATTACGTTGAGAAAAGGCACGAGCATTATGCTTCTGTAGTAGACCTTCTAGGTCGTGCTGGGAGATTGGAGGAAGCCTATGATTTTATCCATAGAATCCAATGGAAGCGTTGCTGGCTGCAGGTAGATGTCATCGTAATATAGAGATCTCCGAATTAGCTGCAAGAAAGTTGTTCGTTTTAGAACCCGGAAATAGTGGAAACTACGTAATACTTTCCCATATGTATGCAGAGGCCGGAATGTAGGAGGAAGTTAACAGCTTGAGATCTCTGCAGAAATTGCAGAGCGTGAAGAAGAAACCTGGGTGCAGAGCTTGATGGTACGGCCCATTTATTTTTGGGACAATATGCATCCGATGCCCAAACAAAGCAGATTTATTCCCTCCTAGAGGCGCTTCTGAGGAAGATGAAGGCGGCTGGTTATGTACAAGACACTAGCTTTCCATTGTACGACGTGAGTGATGAGGAAAATGAGCATTCTCTATTGATGCACAGCAGGAAGCTAGCAATAGCCTTTGGGCTTCTCAACACAAGTCCTGGCACAGTTTTCCGTGTCACAAAGAACCTTAGAATTTGTGGGGACCCTCATACAGCGATCAAATATGTCTCCAAGATACTATATACTAGGGAGATCATTGTGAGGGACGATAATCGATTTCCCCATTTTAAAGAGGGGGCATGCTCCTGTGGACATTAGTGGTGAAAAAGGCAATGCACGTTTTGTATTTGCAAATCCACAGTTGAGTTGAGTTGTTGAACAGGTACAATTTTTTACATCATCTTGAAATTGCTAAGGTTGAATTAATTACTGGAATTCCAGGAGCTAATTCCTTGATTGGGGATGACATCCGCATAGCAAGTTCGATGGAGCCTGCTATGCTGCACTAACCCCAATTGCATCGTAAATAAACACGATGCCCCAGTCGATCAAGGATTTTGATTCTCGTGATAGGCTTAGCTTTAAGCCACTATCGTTCTGCACCTTTTTTTTTTTTTTTTTCTCATCATATTAAATAAAGCCAGGCCTATGGAGAATAACATGTTGGTGAGTGACATTGCAATATTGCTTCTCCTCCCGGGGCCTTCCGTAAGAATGCTAAAGGGATCAAAATACGTCCATATGTTTTGCAGAGAGTGTAGTGATACTGATACCAACTAACTATATACTAAACGTATGAACTTGGCTTTTTCAACCAGTCATTTATTTATTGTTTGTAGCAAAATAATACTGATTGCTATTAATTTCATTACATGAAATGTGGACATTACATGATGTTATTAATATTTGTGAATATGCTGCAGGAGGAGGATGGGCATTGCTACGACTGGCAGCGGCATTCACAGAGGGTAGGGGCAATACAGGCGGCGGAAAGCAGGGAACCTCGGTACAGCAACTGGCAGTATCTGATGCACAATACGTCATTGCAGTTGGCCAGGTCGATCTTGTTCGTCCCTTTGCATATTAATGGCTGCTGCTCAATTTCAATACCTGCATGCATTCATTCACAAATATTTTCATACTTCTGAAGAATTAGTGTATTACAGTATAATGTAAGTAACTAAAAACGAAGATCTAGGAGGAGCAAAAATAAAATCTTACGAACCTTGCATAGGATGTATAATGCATACCAAAGCCATGAAAAAGATGAGAATTTTTGCACAAGTCATTGTGGCCATTTCACAATTGGATTTGTTTTCAAGTTCTTTCTTTCTTTTCTTTCTGTGATTTACCTATATATAATTTCACTCAAGTTTCATGTATGTATGTATATATATATATATATATATGTATATGGAACATGGAGGGTAGGTAAAAAAAAAAATATCTCGTGGAGATTATCAATTTATATAATTTTGGCATATTATAACTATGAACATGGCATGATTTTGGAAGATTATCAATAATTTTGGGATACTATAACTATAAACATGGCATGATTTTGCGCACTGTTAAAAAAAATTATTAGAAAGTAGCAATTTTACAAGTAAACTTGCTCCAATTTGAAACTATCAAATTGCTAAGACTTGACTCAATCTTATATTTTTAGCAAAATTATATTATATTGTCATATCCTAATACACGTTATACTATCAGTGACAAAAATGCAGGTCGTTTTGGATTATTTCTGGATTCTTCAATATATTTTATTACTAACTAGTAAGTAACCCGTCGAGACTCGACAGGTATAAATATTATATAGTATTTTATATAATATATATATCAATATAAAGTAATAATAAATTGTATTTTGAGTAATGACAAATGTGTAATAATTTTAAATCTATTCAAAAGAGGATTTATATGATAATATAATTTAATTATTTTTAAAACTAACAAAGAACTCATATTTTATCATCTTATTTAGCTTATATGGCTTGTACAAACCTAAAACATCAATAATTATTGAAATAATATTTTTATTTAATTTGAAATTTAAATTAAATTAAAACAAAATTTAAATATAATTACGCATAATATATAAAAAATTCACAATTTGTTGAAAAACTCATTGGTAGGGGCTAATATAGCACTTTTTTTAAAAGTTTTTCGATTTGAAGTAATACAGTTTATATTTGTATATGTACTCTAAAAAATTTCTAAATTTTAGTTATCATTCAATATAAACAGAAATCTAAAATTACCCTTTTTGAGAGTTATCCTTCAATATACCATAATCTTCATCAAATATCCCTTCAAAACAAAATTTAAGTGTCTCGCTAAATTTTCCGCTATAGGACCGCCCGTAAAGTTTATAAGAATATCATTCTGAAATGGCACATCTTATTGTATATATTCAAAATCAATATCAACTTTACCACCATCTTCATCAAATATCCATTTTGCAAATTTTCTATCATATATAACTTTTAGCACTTGAAATTTAAAACTTACTATAAATAGTAAAATTTTCAGTTGTAATAGTCAAATTTTAGGGGGTGTATTCAATCCAGAGTCTGTAGGATTTTTTTGGACTTTTAAAGTTATGGTGTATTTAATTTAGATTTTAAAAAGTCTTTAAGAATCTAGGTGTATTCAATACAGATTTTAAAAGGACTTTAAAAATTTTGAGGTATTTAACAGTCCATGAATTTTAAATATTTATAGATTTTAATGGATTCTCTTAAAAAATGTAACTAAACAAAATCGTTATAAATAATTCAAGATTTCTAAAAATCAGCCAGACTCTAGCCAAACTCTATATGGAGTCTACACAAAATCAATAAACTCTACGTAAGTCTATGGACTCTCTAAATCCACCAACTTTTTAAAATCCATAAAACTCTGGATTGAATACACTAAACTCCAATCTATAAACTCTAAAATTTTAAACTCAAATACCAAAAACCATTATTCAAAATTATAACACATGTACAACAATTCAGACAAGCCTTGCAAAAGGAGACACTAAATACATCTCAACGTTTCATACTTTTCCCGCTATTTGCGCTAAGTAGCAACACCTACAACACGATAATTAATTTAGGGCATTATTGGGGA
This sequence comes from Hygrophila difformis, assembly GCA_030278955.1. Taxonomy (NCBI): domain Eukaryota; kingdom Viridiplantae; phylum Streptophyta; class Magnoliopsida; order Lamiales; family Acanthaceae; genus Hygrophila; species Hygrophila difformis. Next base: position 30,641,392 of record JAOANR010000006.1, on the reverse strand, counting down.
TGAGTATTTGCCCAAGTATTCAAGCCACTAAACTTTCAACATTATGGTTGAGAGTTCAATTCTTACTCGACCCCCTATCCCTTTGTAATTTGTGTGGATTAACTCCCACCAACTTTTATCGACCCTTGGGTGTCACTTGTTATCAATAAATAAATAAATAAAATTAAGACGTAATAATGCCAAAATTTTGTGCATATGTGATGGGAGAAATATTTTATCTGATATATGCATATGCAAACCTTTTACGAAGGTTGTACCATAACCGAATTGCAAATATGGAGTGTGAATTGGAGATGAATAAATCACACATCCGAGGAAAATTGTGGAATGGATTTCACCATCATTGTCTTGAAATTACCCTTTTTGAGAGTTTGACAAAATGAAGGGGAATTTTAGTTATCCTTCAAGAATATAAAGTGAGGAGGATAAAGTGAGGAAATGATGAAAAGGCAAAAATATAAAGTGAGGAGGATAACATGATTTTATTCAAGAACATGTAATACCTGCAATTATTTGTCATTTCAAACTAATTAAAATCATCATTACATTTCTTTGTGATGGTTATTCACTTAACACTAATAATTATGGAAGCATTGACATAAAGGATGTGGAGTAATACCACCACTACCGCAAACACCTTGTGCCTATTTTGACGTATGTTTAACATTGCACTTATATTGACAACATAAGTTGTCGCAAATTCCCGCCCCACAACAAATTCCCCGACCCGTACGCCCCTAGCCTTCTTGACATACTTTACCCTGTCACTTGGACCATCTTGCCAACTGCAAGTCATCATACACAAAATAAATAAATACATCATATGTACTTATTAAATTTATAATGTAAAAGTAGTATGAAAAATAAGGATAAAAAAATTTTACTTAAAATCACAATAATTTCCACCATGGTGGTAATGTGACATTTCCACTTCAAACTTATATTGACCAAACATGTATCCTCCACTTTATCTTCAAAAATTTCAATGAAAATCTTGAATCCGCTAAATCAAACGCTCCTTACATGTATAATAAAAATAAACAAATAAATTCACCTGAAGCAAGAAATAGCACAACTAAAATGCAGATTGACTTCATTTCCTCCATAGATCTTATCAGTAATTTATATTTTTGGAAGGAATCACTGGAATCACTCCACTATTTAAAATCGAATTTTCAATTATGAATAAATATATTAATATATCTATATAAAAAGGTAAGTGTGAAATTACGGCAAAAAAATAAAAAAAAAATCGGTCCAATGAAAATAGATCTCCTTGATATTATGTGAATTCCATATAAAGAAAAATTTCATATATCTTTTAAAAATTAAAAATTGGGTAAAAATTTGAAAATTATAGGAATAAAACAATGAAAAAAATCTAAAATAAATAAATAAATAAATGCAAATTTTGATGAAAATTTTAAAAGCTAAAAATTGTAGGAATTTCATATAAATTAAAAATTTTGTATCTTTTAAAAACTGAAAATTTGGTAAAAATAAAAATTTTTGTAATAAAAAATACAAAAATATAAAATAAAATAAAAAACTAAAATCTAATATAAATAAATGCAAATATACCAAATATCAAATTTTAAATTTTTAAAAAATTGGAAAGTTTGGGGAATCGGGAATTCCATATAAACTAAAAATTTCATATGTTTTAAAAAATGAAAATTATGATTTTCATATCCAAATCAATATACTTCCTCCGTTCCTTATTAATTGGCACATATTGACTTTTGTCACTGTTCATTGAGTAACTTTGACTCGACTTTTTAATACAATTATATAAGATAAATATAGTCAAGTGGGATCTTGTTGGATTCGTCTAATCGCATAGATTTAAAATATCAAATTTTCATAATTTTTACTTTTATGGAATTTGAGTTATTACGAATTGAAAACGTGTATTGGATTGCGTGAAATGTGGGTCCGTGACAATTAAAAAGGAACGGAGGAAGTATGTTTTAACATAAATAAATAGTAAATAAGTAACAAATCTAATAATCTAAATTTATTTAATAAATTAAAAATGCAAAAGTCTATGAAAATTGGAAATTTAGAATAGTGACACCACATTAAATGTTGACTTGTTTGCCCACTAATGGTTTTAATAATATATAGATGTTGCAAGTATCAATATTTGCTTAATCCTTTATACCAATTGCTTAGATGTTCCGAATCAGTATTTTATTGCTTAAAAATTTTTTAAAGTCGTAAGGGCCAATAAGGATATACAGAATAAGACTATTACACAGGCGATTCAAATGCAATTTTCATCTTTCAATTAATTAATTTATTGTGAATTCTCCCTCCGTACCACTTTCCTTTTTGTCCCTCCCACTACAATTGTCATATTTCCATTTATAATTATAATTGTCATATTTCCCTTTATAGAAAAGTTTTACTTCATAAACATCAACTAAAACATCAAATCAACTAAAACTAAATACTTCACTTTTTTCTCAATTCAAATAAACATACGTTATTACCGGGACAAAAGGAGTATAATTTTTTTTAGGAGCCGAAGCCAAAGGATGGTGGAGCCCATGCAGCACAAATTACAAAGAAATAAAGGGAGGGATAGGGGGCCGGTTGGGGAATCGAATCCCCAACCCTAAGATTGGAAAGCATAGACTTGGCCGGTTGAGCAAATCCTCATCCTCTATTGTGAATTAGATTTGGGGTCATCTATACTACAGATGCAAAATTATTTCCTAATTTTTTTTAAAAAAATGGCATATTCTATGGTGCTCTTTTTATTGGAAATGCGCAAAATAACCATTTATGTATATTGCACGAGGTTTATTTTGTCTTTCTTTTATGTCACTACAAGAATTTTGTGTTGTATCAACAGAAATTTTTTAATAAAGTTTTGGTTAATAAGAGATTAGCGGCCGAATTTGCGACTGAAATTCGTTAGCTACCATAGTTTTAGCGATCGAAATTTGTTAGTTACCACAGTTTTAGCTACCAATCCAAAATATTTCTAGTAATGATATATGAAAGAAATCAAAGGACCATTTTGTTTCCTCTACCAAACTTGAATGATGATGTTTTTTTTTTTTTTTTTGTTGTTGTTGTTGTTGTTTAACAACCTATACATGCTAGGAAAGGGGTGGTGGGAGCCCAACTTGAATGATGTTGTTCAATCTTCATTTGCATATGTTGATAATGAAAAAGGGACAATAAATTAAAAGTTTTTTGTGAAACCGGGTATCCCCAGGCCACATAGGACACAAGACTAATCTCTCGAGGATCTGCAAGGGCAATTAAGGGCGGCTCTCACAAAGCAGTTTTTTGCATATACAAGGCTCGAACCCTCAACTATAGCTCTCACCCATTCAAGTCAACTGCTGTTGGTACAATAAAATAAAAGTTGATGAGATATTATGTAAAAATATTACTATGATATACTGAATTATGAAATCAAATACTACTAATATTTATCTATTTTGTAGGTAAAAACTTTTATGGCAAAACGTGCTTTCATATGTGGTTAAGGAATGAAAGGTCGTGGCATAAGCATATGCAAAGAGACCATTTGGGATGAGTTTATACATATGGATCGGAGTTTTGATGCACTCCCTCTTAATCGAAGATTTATGTTTTGAATACAATTGGTAAGTTTGATTATTACATTCATGTGTTCTCTTTCCATCACAAATATAATCCCTGAAGCTGAATAATCATGGCAATCACATTTCCCATTCCTCCCAGGCCAGTCCCAATCGTATTGATTATTGCATTAATATTTCATCTCCTTTTGTAATTTATTACCAATAAATATTATTGTTCTTATTACATGCAGTTCTCATCAACATACACCATATGTTCAAGAGAGATCAGATGGCCAGTCTATTTTAACTGCAAGTGACCGCCAGCCCAAGCGATATAGAGATCCGGGCATTACAATTGGTAGGTCCTAAAACACTTTGTGAAGCCTGCACCGTGCAAGATTGTTTTCCTAGGCACAACTTGGCAACAGTCCTGGCCGTGCTGCTGGATTCGCAGCTGCCCTTGCGATATGAGCCACAGAATCCTTGAGCTTGTGGATTCCCAAAACTTGCAAAAGTTATAGCTGAAATCGTCCCTATGAAGCAACTTAATTGTACATTCTCATTCTCGGGTGCAAATCCACAAGCCGTTCCTGCTGCCTTTACTGTGCATTAATTAATACTATTACCATTCTTGTTAGAACACTCATTTCATCGATAAATAGAGCATGAAAAAAAATTGCTCAAGAATAATATCGACCATATAGGGGGAAAAAAAAAACACATATCGTCCCATAATTTTTAAAAAAATTTCAAAACAGTACCAAATTAGACGAATCCGTCCCATAACTACTCTAATCATAGCCGAACCCGTCCATGAACCCGATTTTTTCGCTAATCATAGCCGGACCCGTGTACTATCCTAATAATCGCCAAACCCATCCATCCATTAGGGAAGTTATAGAATGTGTTCGGCAATGATTAGAGAAAAAACCGGTTCATGGACGGGTTCGGCGATGATTAGGGTAGTTATAAGACAGATTCGTGTAATTCGATATTTGTGAGATGGTTTTAGAAATTGAAAAAACTTATGGGACTAAATGGGTTTTTTTCCCGACCATATATGTCTATGCCTATTCATGGATATATAATTAAATAAGATAAACAAGTATTTCCTGCAAAAAAAAAATAAAAATAAAGAAAGTCCTAATTAATTACTGGAAGTTTGTGGTATAAAAATCATAAAAATCACATACCTTGAATTTTGGTATGTAAAATGGGTACTAGGGCAGTGCACAAAATCATAAGGATTATTGATTTCTTCATGCCCATACTCTCTTGCATTCCGCTTCTTAATGTGTTTCTTGTCTGCGGTTTAAAAAGAAATAAAAAAATAAGTTTGGTAGCTTGAGGATCATCAACGAATAAGTAGGAATTACTCCACTGTCTAACCGAGAGAGGATTGTCGGATTGGTCAATTAATTTGGGAAATCTTGCATACTTAATTTCCTTAAAAGTAAATTACTATAGTAAGAGTATACATGGTAATTATTTTTGGTGGCCCTACTCTATAATAAAAATGATGCCCACTAAAATATAGTAATTCTTTTAATTTATTTATAAACATAACACAATAATAATAAAATTTAAATATATAAAAATATAATTTATATACTCCCTCCGTTTTTTTTAAATGTTACACTTGATTTTGGCACGGGATTTAATTAAGGAATATTTTAAAAGTGCTTTAGTTTAAAATTTATAATATAATCATAGATTAATTTTTTAAATATTACACTTGTAGCTATAAAAGGAAAGTGTAACATTTATTTTAATCATACTTATTTTTTAAAATAAGTGTTAATCTATATTTTAAGACTTTAAAAATATTCTAAATATAGTAGTGTAATACTTATTTTAAAACACCTATAAAAGGAAAGTATAACCTTTAAAAAAAATGGATGGAGTATTATTTAAGTCTTGCATCCAAAAAATGTACTGTCTATATACGTAAAATGGATCAATATGACCTACGTATTTTTTTTACTAAGAGTAAAAGAATACAAAAAAATCTGAAATTCTGTTTTTTTTTTTTTTTTTTTTTTTTGTAGAGAAGTAATATAAAAAAAATAAAAGAAATATATGAAAGAAAAAATACACAAAGATTAAAACTAAAATTACATAAAATTTTTCAAAAAATGGGCTCACAAATATTTGGGGCTTTTTGCACTTGCTATTATTAGCCGGGTCTGTCTTGAATCATTCTCTTCATTTTTAAATTTATATTAGAATTAAAATCAGGAGTAATGGAATCACTTTTATTAGAATTACAAGCGATTATGCTTGTAGCAGATGAGGCCATTGAAATCACGCTGGCGTCTACTGATTATAGCTTCGTCCATGCTCGCGGATCTGCTTCTGAGGTGTGCTTGTAGTATTTGCAGATAGATTGAATATTTTCAATTAATCGAAACTTACATTTTCGACTACAATTGGTATGTTTGAATATTCATTTGTTCTTTTCGGATCACAAATAATCCAACATTCACAAAAAAAAAAAAGCTGAATGAATCATCAAATCATGACAATAATCCCAGTTCCTTCCCCATCATATTGATTATTCCATACCATTAGCATTTCATCTTCACTCATACTACTATTTTATTACCAAAAATAATAATGTCGTTATTCTTACTACAGATCTCAACATACAACATAGTTTTTCTAGAGATAGATAGCTTGTCCGTTTGCCAACATTTTAATTTCTACCCCAGCAATAACAGTTCAACTGAAGTGTTTACAGTTCGTAGGTCCTAAAACACTTGTTGAAGACACAATGCTGCAAGATATTTCTCTCTAGCTGGGTGTCTGGCTCGATTCACAGCTGGCATTGCCATATATGATGGTATATGCGTTTTTGGTCTTATTCTGAAATACTCAGGTTTTTCGTGTGAGATCGTCTTCATATTTCACTTCGATCGGATTTCACTTTTGTTTTAATTCATGATTGTAAATGTTGTAAAATCGAGAAGAAAGGTTCTTTTAGATTGGCCACTGTTTGAGAGTGATATATAGTACTTAGATTCCAAATTTTGATGTCTAACAGGACGTCAGAAGTCAGAACTATAGGTTAGATCGAGTCTGTAATATGATCGGGCAGAGCTGCTATTGATGGGGAGCTAGTATATAGAGGTCGATATAGGACTTGTACATTTTCTTAGTCTTGTTGAAGTGGAGGTCATCTCGATTGGAATCCCACAGGTCGGAACTAAGGAGAACTGGGTCAACAAATCGGCGTTCACTTGCTTTTTTTTAGGTGAATACCAAGGTATCCCCAGTGACGGACCCAGGATTTTTCGGGAGGTAGGGCCGGAGTCTATTTTTTTTAATCTTAAGTAAAAAAAAATTTAAAAAAAATTTGATAAAAAAAAGTAATAGAAATTTTTTTTTTTAAATTGAGGTGGGGCCGAGGCCCCACCGGGCCTACCCCTAGATCCGCCCATGGGTATCCCCATGCCACATTGGACCTCATTCACTTCTTGCTTTGATTGCTTACTATATTGTCCATAGTACCGATCGACAACAATCTTTTGAAAGGGACCTACATAGACCTTGAGTATCGCTAAAACTAACAAGATTGATAGCTGAAATCTTCCTTGGGAAGCAATCTATATCTATTCTTCATCCTCCATTATTCCCCAATTAAGTTGCATGTGGTTATTCATTGTGCTTGTGTTTGTGCCTTCACTGTCGATATTTTTACAGCCGAGGTAGGTAGGGTAATTGTGCATTACCGATCTTGTTAGAATACTCATTTTTATTTTTATTTTTATTTACTTTAAAAAAAAAAAACCAAAATAATGTGGAAAACATATGAGTTGTTTATGGTTTTGAACATGGTTTAAGAGTTGTTGTCAAGATATAAAAAAAGTCGCTTACATGTTTTAATAATTAGAGAATGAAAAAGTGTATAAGAATACTTAAGATCGATCGACACGCGCAAGAATAATTTATTAAGATAAACAAGTAGTACAGTAATACTATCATTTTGTGCTAAAACATGGAGGTGTATAATTTCTGGAAGTGTGTATTAAAAAGTTAACTTAAAAAGAAAAATCTAGAACGACATAGTACTTCTATATACCTTGATTTTTAATATGCAAAATGGATATTAGGGCAAGGCAGAAAATCACAAAGCTTATAGATTGCGACATGTCCCTGCTCCCTCGCATTTCTCAATCTTTTAATTTGCTTTTTCTGCCAAGAAGAAAAATCGAAATTAATTTTATTTTATGAATTACGGAGTATCCTTTGGCCTCATTGAACCAAGACTAATCTATCGAGGATCTGGTGGGCATTGAATAGTTGCATCTCCCAAAGTATAATTCTGCATACTGAAATGCTCGAACCCTGGCGGATTCATCCGGCGTCTAGTTCCAAAGATCCCATTAGCTTTCCTTTTTTTTTTCCCTTTTGTTTTCTATTTTTATTTTTTCTTTGGCTTTTTGATATTTTCTTTGTTATCTAGCTTCGATTTCTCAAAAAAAAAAAAAATGCTCAAATCCTATACAATTGCTTAAGCTGTCAGAGTCTCATACCACTCAAGTCAACTGCGTTTGATCAATTAAATTAATTTTGATAGTTTGAGGATAGGATCATGAACGAATATACAGATGTAATAGTATCGTTACCAACAGAGAATAATTATCCAACCAAGGGAGGATTGGTGGTCAATTAATTTGGGGAATCTTGCATATTTAGGGTGTATTTAATCAAGACTTTTATAGATTTTAAAAAATTGGTGGATTTAGCAAGTTCATATACTCCACGTAGAATTGATTGATTTTGTGTAGACTCGATGTAAAGTTTTGGCTGACTTTTAGAAATCTTTAGAGAGATTTTGTTTAGTTATATTTTTTTAAAAAGAATCCATTAAATCCATAAAGATTTAAAATCCAGGAACCACACCGTGAAGACGTCGGCTAAGAAAAAAGCTAAAAAAGCTACAGCAATGGGGGCAAAGAGAGAAGGAGAAAAAAAAAAAAAAAACAAGAAACCAACACGAAGAAGCACTATCCACGGGGAAACCAAACACCCGCATAGTCAGCAGCAAGATGCAGTCGAGTATCATCTGGCGGGAACGCCCACGTCGTGAAGAAGTCAACCGATTTGGCTCCACGTTTAGCCATGCAATCGGCCACCATGTTGCCCTCGCGAAGGATGTGATTCCAAACATAGTTCGGATGTTCATGCATCAAGTCTCGGATATGATTCACCAATGGAGCCAATAAGTGAGTCTGCAATACTCCTTGGTGAACAAGCCTAAGTGCCTCTTCGGAATCAGAGAAACACAAGGCTGCGTCGATGTGCCGTTGCTGCAACACTTCCATTCCCTTCCACATGCCATAGAGCTCAGCCACCAAGTTGGTGTTAGTACCAATGTAACCTGTGAATCCAGCAATCTACTGACCATCCCCGAGACGAACAACACCACCAAACCCGGCCGGCCCCGGATTGCCCAGAGAACTCCCATCTACATGGAGCAAAACCCCAGCATGAGACGTCAGGTTCCAGGTAACCAGCCTCGGTTGCCGCCTGTTCTTGCCACGCCCATAAGTCCGATCTATCGCCTCACCCAATCCACGAATCTGGCGGCTAAGAGACTGAGTAGGAGTGACCTCACCATGCATGCAATGCGCATTCCGGGCTTTCCAAATGGACCAGAAGGATGCCCAGCCATGACCCCTCCATTCTTTACACAGGCGACGCACAGCTTCCGAATTCCCCAGTGTTGTGTCTATACTGAAGGACGGAGCACCAACCCCTCCACCTTGCCAGATGTGTTGCACCCAAGGGCATTGGAAGAAAACATGGAAAGCAGTTTCCTCCATCGTACCACAGATGGTACAGACAGGCGATGAAGCCATGCCACGTCGGTATCGAAGGGCATTCGTAGGCAATGCATTTTTAACAAAAAGCCAAAGTAGTAGTCTGATTTTTTCCGCTGCAGGCACTCTCCACACCCAAGAGCTCCCATCCACATCATGCACACCACGATATCGTAACAACCAATCATATCCACTAGCTGCTGAGTAGATGCCTGAACCATGCCCTATCCAGCAGAATGAGTCTTCAGTAGCAGGGTGAAGAGGAGGCGGACCAAAAGCCTTGATCTCATTGATTATCGATTGAGTGAGGGGAGACCACAGCCTATCCAGACGCCAATTGGTCCCATCAAACACGTCCTTAACCTTGAGATTAGTCTCTGAGATATAAATGTAGGAGACCCGTCCCGCTAGCGGTCCCCCCCGGCAACCAATTACCATCCCAGAGGTTAGTGTTGCCAGATCCAAGTCGTATTCTGAATCCAAGCGCCAACAGCGGCCCTATTCGCTGAAGAGCTTTATAAGTGGCCGAGGTGGCAGGGCGCTGAGGGAAGTGGCCACCCTGGCATCGATATTTAGCCAGGAAAATAGATGTCCAAGCGTGCGACTCCCTACAGAGAATAGCTCGATATAGCTTGCCAAGAAGCGCTATATTCATGTCCCTACTCTTGCGGAGACCAAGACCGCCCAGTTTGCGTGGTTTAGCCACCACGTCCCAATTGACAAGGTGTATGCCACGCCCATGCACATCCTTCCAAATAAACCTTCTAATAATTCGGTCAAGAGAATCACAGATTGACGCCGGGAGCCATATAATCTGCATAGTGTATGATGAAATTGAGTTAAGTACAGCCTTGGCCAAGGTGATCCGACCTGCTTTATTAAGTAGAGCTCATTTCCAAGCGCCCATCTTAGCATGCAGTCGATCAACTAAGAATTCCAGTTGGCTAGCTCGGGGCATGCCCGCCATGAGGGGAAATCCAAGCCACTTCCCAATGTCAGTAGTAAATCGAATGTTCAAGAGCCCCTCAAGTCGATTAACGGTGGCCAAGGAAACACCAGCTGACGCCATAGCGCAGGACTTGCGCACATTAATCCTTAACCCCGATTGTCCAGCAAAGGCCGACAAGACTCGATCCATGCACTCCACACTTGCGTCCGATGCCCCGGAGAATAATAGGAGATCATCCGCAAACATGAGGTGGGAGATAGCTGGCACCCCTCGGCCTAATGAAATAGGCTCCCATTGCCCCTCCGAAACCTGCTGCAAGATAGAGCGAGAGAGTTTCTCCATTACAATAATGAAAAGATACGGGGAGAGGGGGTCACCTTGGCGAAGCCCTTTAGCCGGCGTAAAGGGGGGTAAGGTCGTCCCATTCCACAAGAGTGTATATGAAGGAGACCGCACACAGTACATAATAATACGAGCCAATGGAACCGGCACCCCCATTTCATGCAGACATTCATCTAGGAAATCCCATTGGACATTATCGTATGCTTTTTCCAAGTCCACCTTAAGTAAAATGGATTGAGCTCTCCGGCTAGTGTTTCTGAACACTGAAAGCACTTCTTGCAAGATGATAGCATTGCTAGCGGTGCCACGCCCGGGCAAAAAGGCCGACTGAAAGGGACCAATGTAGGATTGTAGGATTGGACGCAGTCGATTTACCAAGATCTTAGTTAGTACTTTATAACAAACGTTACAAAGACTGATCGGGCGGAACTGGCGGATTTCCCTAGGGACTTCAACTTTTGGAATCAAGCAAATCAGGGTGGCGGCCACCGTTGAGTCAAAAGAGCCCAACGCAAAAGCCTCTTTCACAAATCTCCACATCGAGTCGCCAACAGTCATCCAGTATAATTTATAGAAGATCGTTGGCAACCCATCTGGCCCCGGGGCCGAGTAACTCTTCATATCTTTAAGAGCCAAAGTAACTTCATCTATGCTCACTTCCTGATCAAGCCCCGGAGCTACCTGCATGGTAGGTAGCGGAGTCAGGATCCCCGGCGGACATGGTGGCCGGATGGAAGCTGCAAACAGGGAGTGAAAATGTGAACGTGCATGATCGCGCATGGCAGCCTCATTGGTAGTCCATTCCCCATCTATCTCAAGGCCAAGAATATTGCTCTTCTTTCTTCGAATAAGGGTTTGGGCATGGAAATACCTAGTATTCCCATCGCCATGACGGATCCACTTGTCCCGAGATTACTGGTACCACATCATTTCCTCCTGCCGAAGCACCTCATTTAATTCCTTGGTGAGTTTCCCTTCCAGCAAGTGAAGGACAGCCGAGTCAACTCTCCCAAGAACCCTCTGGATGCCTGCCAATCTCCTCAATAGCCTATTCTTCTTCCCCCTGATATGGCCGAAGGTGTGCTTATTGAAGAATTTGGATGCCTCTTGCACCTGTTGAATGCGATCACAAATATCCGGATTCCCCCGATGCCAAGCCGCATCCACTATATGACTATAATGTGGATGAGTAAACCATGCAAGTTCCCATCTAAATGGTATGTCGCCCACAGCTCCAAACGTCTGACGACACTTCATGACAAGTGCATTGTGATCGGACACCCGACGAGGAAGGACCTCCACCATACCTCCCGGAAAAAGGGTTGACCAAGCTGCATTACCAACCGCCCTATCCAGGCGCTTGCGAGCTATCGGGCCACCCGAATTATTGCGCTGCCAAGTGAAGAGGTCACCAACTGTGTAGATTGTATGTAGACCACAGTCGTCCAACATATCCCGAAACTCAGTACAGTGCCTAGGGTCATGAATCACTCCAGTAGACTCAGCCGGATACAGAACATCATTCCAATCGCCGATCGCACTCCAAGGACCATTCACCAGGGAGCCAACAGTCCGCATATCATTCCAATCCGCAAGCCGATCCCCAGACCGAGGATTCGCATATATCGCGGATAAAGACCAAGCAATATCTCCACAAGAAATCCGCACAGTAATAATACGAGCCATGATGGATGTGATTGAGAAACTAGATCGCTGGCCGATCCTTTGGAGGAGCCAAATTCCACCAGCCTGTCCCACGCTTTCAATCACATGGATCGCCTCATAATTCCATCGATACAATGGCACCCGAAGCCGGTCAAACGGACCCCGAGGTTCCATAATAATCAACACAGACGGACTTAAAGCCCGTAACATATCTCCAAGGTGGCGTTGGGTGTTCCTATGCATGGCGCCACGTATATTCCATGCCAGGATTGAAAAATCGTTGAACTCCGTCATTGGGAAACATTGGCACGAGGACCCTGTATTCCCTTTCCCTCTCCAGAGGTATCTTCATCCATTTCATTACCCTCCCATGTCAAGGCAAGGAAGGAGTTGTTTACAGAGGTTGTGGCTTCCAGCTGCGGCTCCAGCCGCCTATCTGTTTGGGAAGGCTCCAGATAACGAGCACGTTTTCCTTTGAGCTTCCTATTGATATCCCTTGGCGTGCTACTCTCATATGCCACCTTAGTCACCTCCTTTGGCCGTTCAGGGGCGTTGGTCCGATCTTGCAAGGGCGCTCTTGATTGCCCTTTAGGCAGTTCGCGCCTTGGCTGCCGAGGCGGTCGGGTGATCATTATCCACTCCCCATGGGTCGCTATGGCCGGATTACTCAGGTTAGGGTTCCCAACCACATAAACCCTAGAAACCCTAGTTTCCTTAGCGTGAAGATTTGTTTCCAAACGGGGCTGATTCGTATCCAATTCGGCCTCCGCCATTCGAGCGTCCAAATCTTTTCCACCCACATTATCCGCACCTTCCACATTAGCGCCAGCTTGAGCATTCCCGGCCACAGCATCAGCTTGTTCCTCCGAGCCCGGAGTAACGGCCGCCTCATCCGCCGGAGGCGTCGTTTGCAGAATATCCTCTCGCCCATGATGAACACACTCGCGTAGATCAAAACGAAACCGGCCACAAGATGTGCATATGTGATGGAGACCCTCATATGCCACTAGTATCCATTCCGAATTAACCATAACTTTTCCAATGACAGGCTTCTGCAGATCGATCTCGACACAGACACGTGCAAACTTCGCACGGTTGAGGTCCTTCGAATCAATGTCAACGCGCAAAGGCTTGCCAACCATTCTAGCAATCAAAAGAAGCATCTCCTCCTCGTAGAGGATGGGATCGAGTCCGGGAAATCTCACCCAAACGGATGTCTTTGTTATTTTCCCCGCCGTAGCATGTGTGTCTTTAGACCATGGCGCTACTGCAAGGTGGTGGCCAAAGATCGACCAAGGACCATCGTACAGAGCATGTCGCCGGTCCTCCTCGGAAGCAAACTTGGCAATGAAGTATCCCTTATCACTATCAACCACTTTAAGAAAGCCTTTAGGTTTCCACAAAGCCTTAAGCTTGTCTTGCATTAGCGTGAGGCTCAAGCGTTTCCCTAAAACCCTTACGACCAGCGCATCTTGGAACGGATAACTTAGACGGGTAATGGCAGCCGGTTCAATAGTAATCCGAGGCAGCAGCGGATTATCGTCCACCACATCGTATGACACTAACTCGCATAGGGGAATGTTCATCCCAGCAGGGGGAGTCGCAGAGGGGGGCTTGGGCATGGTGATGTCTCGGAACGAAGGAAGGCTAGGGGGGTGACAGGATCAGGGGGCACCGGCGGCGGATGAAGGTGGGGCGGCACCAGGGTGGGATCAGCGGCGTCGACCATCTTAGGGTTTTCCATTTTCGATTCCTAGAAAAAAATTATTAAATTGATCATTAACTGTACAAATCCATGAACCATTGAATACCCCAAAATTTTTAAATACTTTTAAAAATCTGTATTGAATACATCTAGGCCCTGTTTGGTAAAACAGCTAAATCCAATCAATTAATTTGTCTCACAATATGAGATAAGATAGATTACTTAAAAAGACAAAATAACTTAAAACAGTGTTTAATCAGCTCTTTTCGAAACCGCTGCAAATAACAGTATTTTGGATTTTAGCTTTTTCTAGGCAAAAAGTTAGTCTCAAAATTGTCAAACAGCTAATTTTAACTAATTATTACTCACAGAATCAGCTAATAGCGAACAGCTAATTCTCAAACAGGGCCCTAGATTTTTAAAGACTTATTAAAATCTGTTTTGAATACCTCACCAAGGAACAAATTTAGGATCTTTAAGCCATCGAACTATATTAACAGAATCACACTTGAAGACTAATCTTGGTAGAGGGAACCCTTGGTCTCGGATAAGACCCTATTAACCGCTGTGAGTTCGGCTTCTGTCGAATCAGTGTTTCCTACGAAATCAGAAAGAATGAATAGCACTACCCCATGTCATCCCTTATAACACCTCCAACACCGGCCGGCCCGGGATTCCCCAAAGATGAGCCGTCCATGTTGATTTTCCACCATCCCTCGAGCGGTCTTTCCCACACTAAACCATGCCGAGGAACTTTCCACCCCTTACTGCACGATCTAGTCAGGCTTGCTGGAAATGTGTTCTCTAAGCAAACCAAGTTTTCATCGATCAGCCTCTCCTCCATCTTCCACCAAGTCCGACTCGCCATTTAATCTCCTCAAGAATCCCTACGACTCGCCATTTACTCATGCATGATGTGATGAGCAAGTGCTCATTTTGAGCATAGAGTTTAATTCCTAGGTTGTGCAGTTGTTAGAAAGTTTTGTTGGACTCATTGTATCGGGAGACTTGTCCTCAGGTGGGGGGGACTTGAGTTTGTGTGCTCTTTACCCTTTACAGATGCTCAAACAAGACAAAAAAGAATTGTTCAAATGGTAAATGTTTAATTATATTTGGTGAATAGATTTTTAAATATGAGTAGGAAAAATGTATTATACGGTCTTTTTTTTTTCAAAAATTCAAAATAGTTATTTTTCTATTTTTCGCCCATATTTGTCTTCCACATTTACATAAAATATCCAAAAGGGTCATTTTCTTACTAATCATATATCTTTATCTAATTAATTCCATAATTATGTCCACATGGAATGTTAATACACATATGACATGCCAAATCAGAATATTAATGACATAATAAAATAAAACTAAAATAAATTAATTAGAAAAATAATTAAATTTAAAAAATTTAATAAATAATATTGAATTTTGAAAATAAAATAAAATATGTAATATAAAATTAATTAAAATAACTATGTATAATTAAAATTAATATATACATATCAAAATGGCTTAAAGAATTAATATTATTAAAAAGTTTAATTGTATATATACTTGTTAACACATAAAAATTGTGATAATCCAGCCCACATACATATCCAGGCCCAATTTGCATAAGGGTCCAATCTCTAGGCTTGATACGGAAGAGATAGCCCAAGACCGCCCATAGACCCCGGGGACATCGCCCGAGCAAGCCAACCTATCTAAATAACGGCGCAACCCGGAGAAAGCCATACCCGAGCACGATAACTGCCCGAGTACCACGAGTTAGAGGAAGCGGTTCCAATACGTTACTGATGAGTGATTTTCACTACTCATATTTTACCACAAGCGGATGGTTGTCATCAAGTAATAAAAACCGGTGAATACCGGGTCGAACCCAAGGGAATTCAGAATATTATTTCATTCTGGAGAAAACTTAGTCATTTTAAGTTCATTAATAATATATATTATATTTTAAAAAGAGTTTGTTTAATTCTAATGGTGATTAAATTAAAATGATAGCATTTAAAATAAATATAAAGCATATTAAAAATTAAATATAATAAAACTAAAAATAAAATATATGCTTGTAATGATTTAGAACATGCCATCTTTATATAAAAACGAAATTGCATAATGATTTAGCATTTCCCAATGTCTAAAAAGATCAGTTTCAGCAGAATTAATAATTTTATAAAGATTAAAAATATAACAATTTCCTAGTTTTCATAATTTGTAAAAACAGACTTCATGGAAGCAAATTAAATTATCTAACATTCTGCAATAATCAGTCTAGGCATAAATTTGAGTCTTTCCCAAGCATACAAATTTTCCTATTGTGATCATACGACACATTTCATTTCCCAAATCAGTGTGTACATGCCAGAATCTATTTTAATATGATTTATTCCCAAGACCGGTACTAAAATCTAATTTCCACTTTTTATCTCCCGATTTAGCAAAGCAGAAATCAAACAGATTAGATTCTAACATTTAATTATGCAGAATAGTGTAAATAATCTAATAAACATGGTAAAATATTGATAAAACATGGTAATATGGATTTTAATACTAAATTTAAAATGTGAACATATTAGAATTTTTATCATTTTATTGTAGACAAAATATGCAGAATAATCGATCAATCCAGATTTAGCAGATTAAAAATGCAGATTTCAGATTTTTGCCAAAACATAATTGTCGATCAATTTCAGGAATCCAATACATAATTCTAATTCAAATTCTAACAGTTCTTGCAGATTAATCCAGATTACACAGATAAACATCGACATTTATTATACTTCCATAGAACATAAATTCGTACTTCAAAAGTGATTCTGAACTCCCGTTCTAGAATACTTTTAACACGAACAACATAGAAATCCGTTTACAAACATGAAAACAGTAGGAAATTATGTTTAAAAGCAAATCCTAAACATTACAAAGCGAGAAAAAGGAAAAAAACACCTAGAATGCGAAGAACACAGTCAGAAAGACATTCCGATCACTTCCTCCGGCATGGTTCGGTGTTATCGGCCTTCTTCTCCAAGGTTGCAGAGATGTATCTATCAAATTATGAGTCTGCCTTGAGTCTCGACTGAAGAGAATGACGAAAAATGGGCTTTTAAAACCGTGTTCGGGAGGTTAGAAAACCTCCAAACCGCGACTGTGGCGCCCAAAACGGCGCTCGGAAGGGGTTTTAGGCGCCACCAAGAAGAGTCGGCGCATCCTGGTAATTTTCCCGATTTTCTGATTGCGGTGCCAAAAGTGGCGCCTGGAACTGTTTTAGGCGCCGCCAAGAAGGTGCGGAGCATTCTAAAGCTTTTTCCCAATTTTCTGATTGCGGTGCCAAAAGTGGCGCCTGGAGGCTGTTTTAGGCGCCGCCAAGAAGGTGCGGAGCATTCTGATGCTTTTTCACCTCCGAAATTTTTCTAAGTGTTGAAATGGTGCCTGATGCGGTGCTCGAAAGGCAATTTAGGCTCCGCAATGCCTGTGCGGAGCCTCCTGAGAAGATTTCAACTGAATTTTTTCTAAGTCTGAATCTTGGCACATACCACATTAAATATTCCTTATTTTCCAAAATAAAGCTTCCGAACATCGCTTTTCATCATTTAAATGCCTGAAACAACATGGCAATGCATTAGGTTTGCCAAAGTCTTATTAAAAACACATAAAAACATGATAAATTTAACCTAAATAAGCCAAATCTAACCATGATCACTTGAAAAATAAAAACACATGAAATACACCTAAAAGTGCAATGAATTAAGGTAAAATGCACTCATTTTGGACATATTGTGGTACAATTCAAGCTTGTATAAGTGTGGTTTCACAGGGTGCATTAGTTACGAGGTGACATCATCCCGAGCGAAAACTCTCCTCACCCTCGCGGAACCCTTATCCGCGCCAGTACCAGAATAAAGGCGGTGAAGATCTTTTATGAATTTCATCCTTATCCATTTCCCTCAACCGGTGCCTCTCAACGAACAGGCATCAGACATTGTATAAATATTAGAACTCAAGATGTAATCTGGGTTCCTCAACCATCAAACATTTCAGTACAATGTCTTTACTTTTTCAGTACTTTACTTGTATTTATCGTTTTCCTTAATGCTTTCTTTACTTCTATCCTCTACTGATTTCTTGCATTTCATTAGTTTGTTTCGCGATGCTCTAGTTCCTAGCATTTCTTGGGACTGTCCTCGTCCCGCCTTTCGTCTTGAAGGCTCCGTCTAGAGGATTAAGTGTTACCCCGAAACGGGAGTAACAGGTTGGCGACCACAGTGGGAGACCAAACTCCTCCCAGCAATCAAGGATCTCCATTGTACACTTTACGCAACCGCGAGATCCGTAAAAAAGCATACAAGAAGCTAGTACAAGCGTTTGAGACGACTCCATGAGATATCAAACGATATGGCTGGATCAGGAGATCATTCCCCTCGAGCAAACATGACGGAAGCATGGAATTCGTCCCTTGCTCCTCCCAGGAGACAACCAACGAAGACCCCTGGGTCATCGAACGTCCCAACATTCTCCTTAGATGAGGGAATATTCGAAAGTCTAACCGCAACATTAGATAATACTGTCGCAAGAAGGCTGGAGGCTGCATTGAAGACGCCATTGGGTACTCCGGGTCTAATGGCTAACAACGTTACCACACATGCATTGCTCGTAATAATGCCCAATCAAGGGCAGTATTATTACCAAGGGCCAAACTATCCCTGGTATCCGCCAATGGAGACGTGAGGTATGCACATGGCAGGCCAAGGTTCTCCTCAGAATCAGCCTTTTTGCATGACTGCACCACCATTAACCTTTGGACTACTGATGGCTGTTATGGCTGCCCCAACCACATAGCCAGCATGGATGGAAACCATGGCAGAAGTCCACAATCCTGCGCAAGAAATTCCTCAGATTCTCGTAACGATGAATGACCAAGTGGGTGGAAGCAGATTGACCGCTCCCCAAAACCACAAACAAAATAATGTCAAGGTCAGGCTGCCCGAATTTAGGGCTCCAGGGGGTTTTCATGACGCTAACCAAGTCAATATAACTCGGGGGCAACACCACCACCTCCGCCAATTTACGACGGAAATTTCCTTGAGGGAAATAATGGCGGGCGGGAAGGATTTCAAAATCCGCCTTATCGCCACCAAAACTAGGAAGTCTGGTAGTTCCACCAAGGAACCTTCCTTCTCCGCCACCGTTGATACCAGGCAAACCGGAGTCACAGCGGGTGCACATGGGAGAAGAGCACTTAGCAACCATGTTGCGAAGGCTAGGGTTAAACGTCCCAGAGACCCACAGGCCTGTGTATCAAAGGTCGTCCGCTCTACGTGTATGAGGATAACCTTTTACCACATGGTGCACAAATACCCTTTACCACGGCAACAGAAAGGGAAGTGTACAACCGCTATTTCCGAAAAGGAAATAACCGACATAGCGGTTAAGAACATAAAACTTCCTGTTAGAAAGAAGTTAACCCCCTTGGACATTGATGACATGGCATCCTTATTCACTAAAGTGGTGAGGGTTGAATCTCTATTTAAAGAGACCCATGAATCAAAAGGCAGAGGGGAGAGAAAGAAAAGACTGTACCAAGTCGCTATCGTACATGTGGATAGTGACAGTGATCTAGAGGGGGCCTGTAATCAAGAGGCTGAACTTGCAGATCAAATGACCATCGAACTTGTCCGGGGCAAACCCTTTGTTTGCACCGAGTTGAAACCAACGGCCGCAAGACCTATGAAGAACGAGTATGCCAAACCTATGGCAGAAGAATACGTTTGCTTCGTCATATCAAAGATTGAAAAGATCTTTGATGCACTATATGAGAAGCATCAGATCCGACTTCCTCCAGGCCAGAAATTGATCACGGAAGAAGAAATCAATGGATGGACGTACTGTAAATGGCATAACACCTTCTCACATAGTACGAAGGATTGCATACAGTTTTAGAGGACTATCTAGGAGGCAATCCAATCCGGAAGGTTGAAAGGGGGAACCATGGGGATTGATGCATAACTTTCCCCAAAGCAACCATGGCGGTGTCATCCGTCAAACTCCCAAAGCCCTTCCAATTGCCCATCAAAAGTCCGACAATGGACCCGGGGGGCATGAAGGCAAATAATACCGCTGAATCAACGGGACCATACGCAGATGAATTCAGGCAGCCAATAGTGATCGTGGCATGCGCGGAATCTGTGACTCCTCAAACTTCTGAGGGGGAAATGGCGACCAGTTGGGCAGAACTCATCTATGATACTGATTCAGGAGAGGACCCAGCATGGGCATTTCTTTTCAAGTATGACGATGCAGTTGCCCCGGACGTTGATTCAGGAGAATCCCGAATCACGCCTCCGATTGTGTTCCCACCAATAAAGGGAATACCTTTCCATATGAAGCCACTCTATGTAGAGTCATACATGGAGCGTAAAAAAAATTAGGAGGGTCTTCGTGGACAATGGAGCAGTATTAATTGCATCCCATTGTTCACTTTGAAGAAGATTCGGAAGAAGGTCTCCGATCTAGAGAAAACCAGCATGAAGATGGCAGGATTCTCGGGCGAATCTACATCACCGCTTGGGATGATAGTGGTCCAACTTGAAGTCGGACCAATAACTATGCCAACCATCTTTTTCGTGCTAGATGCAGATACTTCATATGGTGCATTACTCGGAAGAGACTGGATTCATGCGGCGAGGTGCATACCATCAACCTTACATCAGCAGTTGATGTTCTGGGATGGAGACCAAGTGGTCACAGTCGATGCATCTCCAAGTCCATTCCAGAGGAGTGCGGAAATGCAGGATGAATCTGTACACTACATAAAGTTGTTTCAGCCTTTGTCCTTAATTATCCCCTATAAAAGGCTAATTTCGGATGACCCGATTTACGGCCTCGAAAGTTATGCTTCCGATTCCTAGGCACGAAGAGGCCAGGAGGTATAATGGCTTGTCATTCAGCCAACAATCGATGTATAAATATTTGTAAATATACTGAATAAAACGGATACTCATATTTACATCTATTTAGTAGAGTATGGTTCTCTGCCAACTAATGGCTCGAGTAGAAACTTACCAAAGAATGACAACAAATTGAGGCCTTATCAATGGCCCAAATTTCTAGAAAAGCACCAACCCACATCTGGTTGTACCCAGCGTATCCATCCATCTTCTTTATGCCCATTAAGATGTACCCAAGATAGCCTTTAAAAGCCCAGGCCCAATAGGCGTGTACGAATGGGTTGTCATGCCCTTCGGACTTAAAAATGCGGGGGTCACTTATCAGAGGGCAATGAACATGGTATTCTATGACATGATTGGGCATATCATGGAGGTCTACATCGACGATGTTATAGTCAAGTCCAAAGGATTTGACGAACATCTGAGGGACCTAGAAAGGGCCTTTATTCGTATGCAGTCGTATAATCTAAAGATGAACCCAAACAAGTGTGCTTTCGAAGTTTCTGCAGAAACTTCCTCGGGTTCCTGATACATCAGCGGGGAATAGAGGTTGACGCCAATAAAGCTAAGGCAATAATGGAGATACTTTATTCTCGTACCATGAAGGAAGTACAAAGTTTACTTGGGAAGGTAAATTTTCTGAGGCACTTCATAGCAAACGCCACAGGCAAAGTACAACCTATCACGAAGCTTCTTCGGGGTTTGACGAGTTCACAAGTGGAATGGGGTGAATCCTAAAAAAGAGCACTTGATGAAATCAAAAATGCATTAGTCAACCCACCAGTATTGGTTCCCCCCAGGAGGGACAAGAAGCTTAAGCTTTACGTGGCATCCTCGAGACATGCCATCGGTTGTCTACTCACCCAGGATTGGGATGATGGTAAGGAAAGGGCTGTCTAATATTTAAGTAAGACGTTGGCAGGCCCCGAACTTAACTACTCCATCGCAGAAAAGATATGTTATCCCTTAATATATGCATGCAAGAAACTGGAGCATTTCATGTTGCCAAGGGAAACCGAGGTCATTTCCAAATTTGACCTTGTAAAGCTTATCCTAAGAAGACCCACTCATAAAGGTCGATTATTGGAATGGGCCTTGAAACTCGCACCATTTGCTCTGATACATGTGCCTATTAAGGCCATTAAGGGGCAAATAATTGTAGATTTCCTGGCCGAACATCGAACAAGTTGAAACCAGAGGAGTCCAATGACGAGATCTATGTTGCTATACGTCCATGGGTCATGTACTTCGATGATTCAAGTACAAGCACCGAGTCAGGGGCTGGAGTCTATCTCTTTGGCCCAAATCGGGAAGAAATAAGATTATTTCTGGAGTTAAGCCCGAGACCAAGAATGCCGCCGAATATGAGGCTCTGATCCTCAGACTTGTAACATTAGTCCTACGGAAGGCAAAAGTGGTCAGGATCCGTGGTGATTCTCAATTGGTACTCAACCAAGTAGTAGAGACATACCAATACAAATATCCATGTTTGTCAAGGTATCAAGAAAGAGTCCTGGAGTTACTTGGTCAAATCTCGACGTATCCATTGAATACGTATCTCGGGAAAACAACAACGAGGCCAACGACTTGGCCCAATATGCCTCGGAATATAAGACCTACCAAGGGTTTTATGAGTTGATTCCAAGAATCAATCTAGTCGAGGCGTTCTTACTTCTGGACATGACAAGGACAGAAGGACAAGCCATAACCGACCAAGTCTTGATATGCCCTGTTGACGACAATACGAATAGTCTTGTCATCCCGAACGACTGGCGTAAGGAGATTATTGATTATTTCCTGAATCCTTCAAGCGCGGATAACCAAAGCATCAAAGCCAAAGCTCTCCGATTCTTATATGAGGACGGAATTCTCTATAAAAGAACCTTGGAAGATGTTCTGCTTAAATGCTTAGGCCTCGACGAAGCCAAACTTGCAATGTCTGAAGTTCATGAGGAAATATGCGGAGCTCATCGTGCGGGTTTGAACATACGATGGACACTTCATCGATATGGTTATTACTGGCCAACCATGATCGACAATTGCATCCATTTCGCAAAGGGTTGTTCGGCACGTCAGAGGCACGGTGACTTGAATCATTTGCCAGTAACGAGTTTGAATTACTCGGTTCAACCTTGGCCTTTCAAGGATTGGGGTATGGACATGATTGGTCGGATTACTCCTTTTTTTAAACGTCACGAATATATCCTACTGGCAACTTATTACTTCACCAAATGGGTAGAAGTTAGCCCGCTCAAGAAAGTCAACCAAGATGTGATAGTCGACTTCATCGACAAACACATCATACACCGATTTGGGATACCGCATTCTATCCTCACAGATCAAGGGACAGTATTCGTAGGAAACCGAATAGCCGAATATACGGAAGAACTCGGGATCCGATTGTTGCATTCCTCGCCATACTATCCACAAGCTAATGGCCAAGCGGAAGCAACAAACAAGAACATTATCCAGATCATAAAGAAAATGATAAAGGATAACCCTAGAAAATGGCATGATCTCTTATCCAAAGCCTTATGGGCTATTAGGAATTCTAAGCATACTGCCATGTGTTTCACCCCTTATCAATAAAATTATGGTCAAGAGGCAGTTCTGCCTTTGGAAATATCAGTCCCCAGTTCGCGGATTATTTTCCAAGCATCAGTCCTAATGATCAATATCAGGAAGACATGATGCATCAATTGGAGCAAGCGGACACAGTCCGATTAATGGCGATTGATAACCTTACTCGAGAAGCCCGAAGAAGGGCTCGTTATTATAACAAATTCGTGAAGGAGTTACCTTTCAAATAAGGTGATCTTGTTTGGAAGACAATATTACCGACAGTTAAGAATCACGAGTTTGGATAATGGTCCCCAAATTGGAAAAGACCATTTATTATTAACAAAATATTTATCAACGATGCATACCAACTAATGGACAATGATGGAAATTTAGTACATCAAAGCATCAACACTAGATATCTAAAGAAGTATTATCCTTCTGCTTGGGGTAATACTTTACAATCCGAGTAAACAATACGGGAAGGAAATATCTATAAAATGGGCCTATCAAAACTACATGTTTTGTTACATATAGTCTATTTTGAAAGATCTTCATGCGGAAGACAACTCCTTGTCAGAATCCGAAGCCGGAGCTCTCTCAGAGTCATTAGGGCCTAAAATAGGTCTTGATCTCAAGATTTGAGCTTCGTACCCTGTCCGCCGCCTCCAGGAAGGATTCATTATAAGAATAGTCTGAGCCCCGCTCAGCACAAGGTTGTCCTCCTGGATATGAGAGCCCAGGGCTCTCGAGCAGAAGCCATCACCACAAGGGCATGCTAGAGAAACTCTTCTCGAGTCTCCGACGCCTAGGGGTGGCTCTTCTGATTACAATGAGGTGCCTCGGTCACGAGAGGGCGATCCCTTTGTTTAGTAAGACAGTGGATCCGCCCTCGGGAACACCTTTTCCAGAACGCCGATACCAGAGTACCAGCGCTCTGGTAGTTACAAAAAGTATATTTCCGAGTTTCCCCAATCTTCAGGTGAAGAAACCCATCCAAAGGTTGTAATATCATCGAAACTAGGGTTGGAAAAGGGCTATGAAGCCCATAATCCGGAATAACAAAGTAACCTAAGGTTACAAAGGATAGCTTTTCGAGAAACAAACAGGAGCCAGGTATGGGGATAAATGGATGTTTTGGAAGAAAACGAGGATCACAAGCAGCAAAGGTCATGTTTGAGTGGATAAAAACATGACCCTTAGTGGTATTTATATTCAAAATCAATGGTCGATACCACAAAAAATGGATTAAACGTTACAACCATTAATAGCAAGAAACTTCGGCAAACAGTAAATGGTCACATCATTCTCTGTGCAAAACTGCCTCGAAAAGGCACGATTGCAGCGATTACCAAGAATGGATGGGCACAAATCTGTGTATCCCAACGGACATCCATTCAAAATCTCTTAGAATGACGGGCGTCATTATTAACTGACGCCCCGAGCTAAGGAGATTTCAGACTTTTTCAGAGGATAAGGCCAAAAGATGCGGCCAAATGTTCCACTGAAAAAAGGGGGCCAATTTTTTAACATATAAAATTGTGTTAATCCAGTCCACATACATATCCAGGCCCAATTTGCATAAGAGCACAATCTCTAGGCTTGATACGGAAGAGATAGCCCAAGACCAGCCCATGGACCCTGAGGGACATCGCCAGAGCAAGCCAACCTACCTAAATAACGGCGCAACCTGGAGAAAGCCATACATGTGCACGATAACTGCCCGAGTACCATGAGTTAAAGGAAGCGGTTCCAGTACGTTAGAGGTGACGTCACCCCGAGCGAAGACTCTCCTCACCCTCGCGGAAGCCTTATCCGCGCCAGTACCACAATAAAGGCGGGGAAGATCAGTTTTTAATTTCATCCTTATCCCTTTCCCCCAACCGGTGCCTCTCAATGAACATGCACCAGATGTATAAATATTAGAACTCAAGATGTAATCTGGGTTCCTCAACTACCAAACATTTCAATAAAATGTCTTTACTTTTTCAGTACTTTACTTTTATTTATCGCTTTCCTTAATGCTTTCTTTACTGCTTTTTTTTACTGCTGTCCTTTAATGATTTCCTTTACTGTTTTCTTTCATTTCCTTAATTTGTTTCGCGATGCTCTAGTTCCTAGCATTCCTTAGGACTATCCTCATCCCACCTTCCGTCTTGAAGGCCCCGTCTAGAGGATTAAGCGTTACCCCGAAACGGGAGTAACAATACTAAATTCGGTAATTAAATTTAGAAATAAGATATAAATATAAATATGACATTTTGGTTGCTAATTTGCGACATAAATATTTCGGTTGCTAAATCAGTCGTTAAGTAGTAGAAAAATTCATTCACGCTTTTGGTCACTGTTTTAGTGACCGATTTTGTTCGGTCGTGAATTTCGGTCGATAAATTTAATTTTTCTTAATGTGATCGGTCTGGTCAATATTATATGGACATAACTAAGGAATTAATTAGCTAAAATACATGATTAGTAAGTGTAACACCCCCAACTTTAAAATACTTTAAAAGCCAAAATAATGGGAATGCTACCGCCACATCTCTTGGATAAAATACCATAACACACACATGACCAAGAGATGCTAAGGCTCTACTAAGAAAACATAACTTTTATTCTCAAATCATGCATCATCCACAAATGTTTCAAAAATAATTATGCAGAAGACATTATGAATTTAAAGATAATTTTTATTAGCTAAAAATAAAACTTGAAAATCCCATCCCAATGCGGGCACGTGCCATGCCTACTCACTTGCGAATCCTGAAAAAGAGAAAAGTAAAACACACACACAACTCAGTATAAACTGGTAAGTTAACCCACAGTTCCATAAGGACAACACCAAAGAAAAGACATAACCGCAAAAATAATAGTGATGGTGAATTAATATTGACGAGGACACTTTTTACCGCATAATCCGCAAAATTTGTCTAAACCTATAGCACCGGTGCCCTAACCTAGGCCCGCAGGCGAGGTTAGGGGTTTAGACCCACAATACCGCATATTCAAAGGTTCGTCAACCTAGATTTAATTTAATTTGTGACAGAGGGGGCGAGTTTCGTCGCTGGAGACCCGTCACGGTCCTGCCCCTCAACCGCATAATCCGCTTTGTGACAGAGGGGGCGAGTTTCGTCGCTGGAGACCCGTCACGGTCCTGCCCCTCAACCGCATAATCCGCAAAATCCGCACATAAGCATCTACTCGTCAATACCAATTTGTCCACACAAGAATAAAACTTATTTTTACCAACAATTCCTTTATGTTGCTTGTATCTGACAGACATTGCTACTGAAATTTTAACCGCAACTAAAGAAATCAAACACTGCCACCTACTTAAGCAAGGTCCTATAGATTTAACTTGCAAATAAGGGTTAGATATCTGCTTACGTAGTTGTTTGACCAGAAAGCTCCAAAATCACTTGCAACGCCATTAGAATTAGTAAATAAAAATCCACACATGCCTTAGCTACCTATATGCCCTTGTACGTATATATGCATATGTATATAATACTCACACAAGCCATCATATATACACTCACACACAGCAGCCACCCAATTTGACTCCAAATTGCTGAAAATAATATACTGACTCGAACCGATGAGAAGTTGACAGACTCTTAATATTAAAACGTAGTGTTCTAAGGGCGGACTTAGCCAATAATAAATACTGATTCCAACCAATGTTTATGAGATCAACTTAACTGCACTCTAACGTTAATTGACAGATAAAATTGAACAAGTATAGGACTGAATGGTTGAATCTATACAGGCCAATATTTTTAAATTAATCACACGATCCTTCCCAAGACTGATCCTGGGAAGAACGATTAAAACGAAAGAATTTAGGAAGGTGAGGCCAACTTACAGTTCACAATTGCTTAGAGGAGACAGGGACAACTGGCCTTACAAGACGAACGGGAGAAGGTTCTCACTGGGCGGCTCTTCTCCATGCTTTGGCAGGGTGATACGACAGAGTTTGGGATTGCTCTAGGTATGACTATTGTTAATAACTTATAAAGAACTAATCTTGTTAGATTAGCAAGATTCATGGGATTGGATATCCTTAAATTACTCATATCTTTTAATCACTCATACCTGCCGTATCCCTCCTAGTTTATTTGTGAGATTAGATTTCAATTTGAATCACCCATAAGTCACGTGTTTTAGGAGAGTAAGACTTATTCAAAATTCGTATTCATATTTATTTATCAATTTATTATATTTTCTAATTATTTACTTATTCCCATTTAGTTTATTTATGTAATTATTACTACTATATTTACGGGGTATCACAATCTACCCTACTTAAAAATCGACTTCGTCCTCGAAGTCGCTTAAGGTCTAAGGAGTGAAATTCATGCAAGGGTTCTAGGAAATGTGATTCTTGAGCATACGAGATAGTCAAACGGTGTGATTGTGTGTTAGTTCGACATATCCTCAAGTGGAGTGATTGTTTGACGGTTACATTCTCCCCCATTAGGATTACAGTTATGTCCCATAACTGTCTCTTAGTGAGTTTAGGACAGATGTGGGTGTTCTTAGGATCTTTAGAGCTTTAAGTAAATAGGCTCAATGGTAAAGAAGGAGGTCTAAGTGAAATAGGAGAAGGTAAGTTTACGGTTAAAATACATCAAACGTTGCGATACTAAATGCAACTAAGTGAAGAATAAGACCTCAAAATAATTTAGAAGATTTAATAGTCACTTGCCGAAACTACTCTTTTCTAACCCACTAGAATGATCAGGTCTGACTCACCGGAGAAATAATACAACTCAAGTCAAGTGAATATACTATTGATCACAGGCAGCATAATTTACTAGATGAGACACATTCATGACTAAAACACCAATACATGAATTAAAATAGGTAGGCTGGTCATCAATAGGCCTTACGGAGTAACAAGACAGTTTGGACGTCCCATAAGTAAAAATATGCATATAGAGATTGACTATTGGCTCAAGGGTGTATCTCTATATAATAATCTTAATAAATATTTGGCGGATAATACAAGGATATGTATAGAGACAACTAGAGTAGTAATAGCTTAAACCATGTAAATTACTAACGGTTATCGGGTTATGCATATTCTTTTTGTTTGTGCCAGGGAGGAAAAACACAATTTGACATCTAATTAAAGAATGCGGCATAAAATTATAAACAGCATGGTATCCTGGGTCATGTAAAGGCAAAAAAGATCCAGGTATGCAAATAGAATATAACTCAGAAGAGATTCTGATCATAGGCACGAGGTCTTGGGCGATACAGGAGAGTGAGACTTACAAGTGGTTAAACTAGATGTGAAAGGGACGAATGCTCACCCGACACAAGGGTCCCACGAATGAAAGAAGAATTGGCTAGATGGCTACACTCCACTCTACCCACGAGCAGCTTCAACTCTCGAGGATGATATGACGAAATTTAGGGTTGTATCAAGTATGGCTAGTGCTAATGAATTTATAAGGAACTAACTGGCCACTTCGAAACAACTTTGAATTTAAATTGGATACAATCCTATCCTCATAATACTCCTGAAAATAATTCAGAAAATGTAGAGCATAGCTAAGGATCATCTAGGTTCCGAAGCACGTAACAAAGAAGCTAAATGCACAATTAAGCAATAAAATGTATTGAAGGCAACTACTGAAAATGTAATTAATGGATTTAAATATATAATTTAATGAATGAACAAGTATGCATATGACCCATCCCAAGTTTTTTAAAAAAATAATTTGATGCATGATTTTAAAAATATATTTTTATGCAGGAGAAAACTTTGATGGAATTCTAGAAACAAAAATAACCGTACTATAATAATCAATTTTTTTTTTAAAATCAAATATTCTTATAGGTTTGAAAATTTATACATAGCTTTTATAGAAACAAGGATAAGCATATTTATATACTCTTAAAAATAGTGGCCCGAAAGAATCGAACCGCTCTGATACCACTTTGTAACACCCCCAACTTTAAAATACTTTAAAAGCCAAAATAATGGGAATGCTACCGCCACATCTCTTGGATAAAATACCATAACACACACATGACCAAGAGATGCTAAGGCTCTACTAAGAAAACATAACTTTTATTCTCAAATCATGCATCATCCACAAATGTTTCAAAAATAATTATGCAGAAGACATTATGAATTTAAAGATAATTTTTATTAGCTAAAAATAAAACTTGAAAATCCCATCCCAATGCGGGCACGTGCCATGCCTACTCACTTGCGAATCCTGAAAAAGAGAAAAGTAAAACACACACACAACTCAGTATAAACTGGTAAGTTAACTCACAGTTCCATAAGGACAACACCAAAGAAAAGACATAACCGCAAAAATAATAGTGATGGTGAATTAATATTGACGAGGACACTTTTTACCGCATAATCCGCAAAATTTGTCTAAACCTATAGCACCGGTGCCCTAACCTAGGCCCGCAGGCGAGGTTAGGGGTTTAGACCCACAATACCGCATATTCAAAGGTTCGTCAACCTAGATTTAATTTAATTTGTGACAGAGGGGGCGAGTTTCGTCGCTGGAGACCCGTCACGGTCCTGCCCCTCAACCGCATAATCCGCTTTGTGACAGAGGGGGCGAGTTTCGTCGCTGGAGACCCGTCACGGTCCTGCCCCTCAACCGCATAATCCGCAAAATCCGCACATAAGCATCTACTCGTCAATACCAATTTGTCCACACAAGAATAAAACTTATTTTTACCAACAATTCCTTTATGTTGCTTGTATCTGACAGACATTGCTACTGAAATTTTAACCGCAACTAAAGAAATCAAACACTGCCACCTACTTAAGCAAGGTCCTATAGATTTAACTTGCAAATAAAGGTTAGATATCTGCTTACATAGTTGTTTGACCAGAAAGCTCCAAAATCACTTGCAACGCCATTAGAATTAGTAAATAAAAATCCACACATGCCTTAGCTACCTATATGCCCTTGTACGTATATATGCATATGTATATAATACTCACACAAGCCATCATATATACACTCACACACAGCAGCCACCCAATTTGACTCCAAATTGCTGAAAATAATATACTGACTCGAACCGATGAGAAGTTGACAGACTCTTAATATTAAAACGTAGTGTTCTAAGGGCGGACTTAGCCAATAATAAATACTGATTCCAACCAATGTTTATGAGATCAACTTAACTGCACTCTAACGTTAATTGACAGATAAAATTGAACAAGTATAGGACTGAATGGTTGAATCTATACAGGCCAATATTTTTAAATTAATCACACGATCCTTCCCAAGACTGATCCTGGGAAGAACGATTAAAACGAAAGAATTTAGGAAGGTGAGGCCAACTTACAGTTCACAATTGCTTAGAGGAGACAGGGACAACTGGCCTTACAAGACGAACGGGAGAAGGTTCTCACTGGGCGGCTCTTCTCCATGCTTTGGCAGGGTGATACGACAGAGTTTGGGATTGCTCTAGGTATGACTATTGTTAATAAATTATAAAGAACTAATCTTGTTAGATTAGCAAGATTCATGGGATTGGATATCCTTAAATTACTCATATCTTTTAATCACTCATACCTGCCGTATCCCTCCTAGTTTATTTGTGAGATTAGATTTCAATTTGAATCACCCATAAGTCACGTGTTTTAGGAGAGTAAGACTTATTCAAAATTCGTATTCATATTTATTTATCAATTTATTATATTTTCTAATTATTTACTTATTCCCATTTAGTTTATTTATGTAATTATTACTACTATATTTACGGGGTATCACAGTAAGAAAATGACTATTTTGGATATTATTTGTAAACTCAGAGGACTAATGGAGACAAAAAAAAATAGAAAAATGATTATTTTGGAATTTTGGGAAGGAAAAAAGACCATATGTGTAATATCCCGAATAATTATTTTATAATTAAATTAAATTAAATTAATTATGATTAATTATGTAAGTGAGCTCTTTTAATTATAAATTGAGTGTTGAAGAAATGATTAATGGAGTAATAGAGTTAAATGGCCCAATCCATTTAATTGCATAATTGGGGAAAATAAGGGTCAAGGACCCATTTGATTTATTTTACAATTGTAAAAGACCCCTTCCCATTATTTTATACATAAAGCCCTCCCCAAAGTTTGACTTAAAATAGGACCCCTACAATTTCATCTAATCCAATTAACAATTAAACCTAACAGCATTAATTCAAATCCAAAGAGGGCGAAGAACATTGGCAGAAAGAGAGGAGGAAGAAGGAGGAGAAAGAACACTCACGAAAGAAGACACCGAGAACGGGAAGACACCGATTCACATTTACCCCAATCTTGGAACAAAGAAATTATTTCACAAACAAAGAGAGGAGGAGAAGGAGAACACGGGAGAGGAAAATTCGGTCAAGAGAGTAGGACGGAAGAGACAAAGAAACCAAGAAGAGCCCGAAATCGGAATAGAGCATTTCAACCTCACCCCACATTTTGAAGCAACATTGACACCGAATAAGAAGCCCAGGTTGTGCAAGTGGCGAAGCAAAGGATTACTAAGGTACGGTGAAATTTCAAAATAAATTTCGAGGGATTTTTGTGTTAGGTTATGTTACGTATTCGGTTTTATGTGAGTGAAAAATTTGTTAGTTGAATTGAATTGATTTTTATGGGAGCAGATTGATTTGTGTTTGATTTGGAAATTAGTGGGGAGATGATGTTGATGAATGCTTGTGAATGTATTTTGCGCGTAATATGTTTGATGAAATGATTCAATGGTTTTGTTTAGTTAAAACCCCCAAATTTGAGGTGCATTATTGTGTTAATTGATGAATTTTAGTGATTTCAAATATTTGGTTGTAGATCGTAATCTTATGAGTTG
The DNA here is from genome assembly GCA_030278955.1 of Hygrophila difformis. Lineage (NCBI taxonomy): Eukaryota > Viridiplantae > Streptophyta > Magnoliopsida > Lamiales > Acanthaceae > Hygrophila > Hygrophila difformis. The sequence continues at coordinate 30,608,997 of JAOANR010000006.1, read as the reverse complement.
TGAGATGTAGTTTTTGACAATGGAGTGGCAAGAAAAAGTTGATAGAAATATTGTGGTTTAGGTGATTAGGAGGTATAGAGTTTATGTTGAATGATCTTTTGTCTTGTTTATTAATAGATTTCATGAAAAGAGGAGGAAGAACAACAAGTGAAGGAGAAAAAGAGAAAGACGAAGCACGATAGAGGATTTCGAGCTTGAAGAAGATGATTTGGAGCTTACCCCGCATTTTTAACCAAGAAACAGATTAATTGGGTATTTATTGGAGCCATTAATTGTGTTAGGTTTGTTCGGGAAAAGGCCCCTGACTATATGGCTCAAAGGTATTCTTCTTCTCTTGTCTGTTTATTTTAGTTTGGCTGTGAAATTAAGTAACATTGGTCCACATTCAGAATTACTCTGGTTTTAAACTTTTAATTTAGTCATTAAAACCCCTATGCAGTGGTAGTTGTTTAAAGCTTATGAAACTGTTGCTTAAATTGAAGGTTGAAAAATGCATGACCAGTTTGCTAAACAAAGTGATGTCTACACCATGGAATTTGAATGTTTGTTCATTAATCAACATTTTAAACGTGCTTTTGCAATATTACAATTTTACTTGTGCTGGTTTGCTACTTTGTTATAGCGAGTACTAGCTAATGCAATAAGTGAGTTGTTAAATTATACTCCCAACCGTCTAAAACGTTTACAATTAACCTAATTAATTATTCATTCCCCACTTTAAAAATTTTTAAGTGGCTTATTAAGTGAATACTGTTTCATTTTATGATTCTCAATGGCTACTTGATTCTTAGGTATTACAAATGATTCCACGGACACGTTTGTTGATATATTTTGATCTACTACTTTGCACATACTGAGGTAGTTTGGTGTGCCTTCGGAGGGACTTGACCTAAAAATAGAGAGTCGCAGTGTGCCTCGAGATGGTGGTGGAGAAGTTCTTTCTATCCCAGTTAATCAAGATACTTTAAAAGTAAAATATCAATATTCTCTATTTTGGATATTCTGTATTTTGGATGTTAACCATGGATATTGGTATGTGCACTTGGCTTTTGGTTAGGGTATTTGGATGCCGAATTATAAATTTGGATGTTGGTGGATTTGAATGTTGATTTCTATGTGTATTTGGTTGTTTATGTTGGTTTGGGTTGCTGAAATTTGATGTTATATAATGGTAAGAAGTGTTTAAAAAGGCTGGTAAAGTGTAATGTTAATCGTGGTAAACCGTCCATAAGGCACTAGAACCGTCCCTATAACTCCAACAAGAACCCACGGTGAGTTGGACGGTCCATAAAACGTCCATGGACCGTCCTAAATGATCTGAATCCTCCAGAAAGTTTAGAACGACTGCTGAACGGTAAACGACGAACGTCTTCTTAACCGTGAACACCATATGTTATTTGTGGTAAAGTATATGCACATATCGTGGTAAACACCAATGGACATGTGGTAATGCACATACCAATGGTATAATAAACACCATTTGGAACTTGTGGTAAAGCACATAAGGACGGTGTGGTAAAGCACATACCAATAACATATGGTATATGTGGTAAAACACTTACCAATATCCTGGTAGACACCGTAAGGTATTCGTGGTAAAGCACATACCACCAGTGTGGTAAAGTGATGCACCCTGTGAAACCACACTTATACAAGCTTGAATTGTACCACAATATGTCCAAAATGAGTGCATTTTACCTTAATTCATTGCACTTTTAGGGGTATTTCATGTGTTTTTATTTTTCAAGTGATCATGGTTAGATTTGGCTTATTTAGGTTAAATTTATCATGTTTTTATGTGTTTCTAATAAGACTTTGGCAAACCTAATGCATTGCAATGTTGTTTCAGGCATTTAAATGATGAAAAGCGATGTTCGGAAGCTTTATTTTGGAAAATAAGGAATATTTAATGTTATATGTGCCAAGATTCAGACTTAGAAAAAATTCAGTTGAAATCTTTCCAGGAGGCTCCGCACAGGCATTGCGGAGCCTAAATTGCCTTCCGAGCACCGCATCCGGCACCGTATCAACACTTAGAAAAATTTCAGAGGTGAAAAAGCTTCAGAATGCTCCGCACCTTCTTGGCGGCGCCTAAAACAGCCTCCAGGCGCCACTTTTGGCACCGCAATCAGAAAATTGGGAAAAAGCTTCAGAATGCTCCGCACCTTCTTGGCGGCGCCTAAAACAGCCTCCAGGCGCCACTTTTGGCACCGCAATCAGAAAATTGGGAAAATTATCAGGATGCATCGACTCTTCTTGGTGGCGCTTGAAACCCCTTCCGAGCGCCGTTTTGGGCGCCACAGTCGCGGTTTGGAGGTTTTCTATCCTCCCAAACACGGTTTTAAAGCCCATTTTTCGTCATTCTCTTCATCCAGACTCAAGGCAGATTCATTTTATCATCAGAAACTCTCTGGAAACGCTCTGCAACTTTGGAGAAGAAGGCCGATAACACCGAATCATGCCGGAGGAAATGATCAGAACGTCTTTCTGACTGTGTTCTTCGCATTCTAGGTGTTGTCTTTCTTTTTCTCGCTTTGTAATGTTTAGGATTTGCTTTTAAACATAATTTCCTACTCTTTCCATGTTTGTAAACAGATTTCTATGTTGTTCGTGTTAAAAGTATTCTAGAACGGGAGTTCAGAATCACTTTTGAAGTACGAATTTATGTTTTATGGAAGTATAATAAATGTCGATGTTTATCTGGGTAATCTGGATTAATCTGCAAGAACTGTTAGAATTTGAATTAGGATTATGTATTGGATTAATCTGGACTGATAGATCATTCTGCATATTTTGTCTACAATAATCTGATAAAAATTCTAATCTGTTCACATTCTAAATTTAGTATTAAAATCCATATTACCATGTTTTATTGTTATTTTACCATAATTGTTAGATTATTTATACTATTCTGCATAATTTAAATGTTAGAATCTAATATTTATGATTTCTGCTTTGCTAAATCGGGAGATAAAAAGTGGAAATTAGATTTTAGTACCGGTCTTGGGAATAAATCACATTAAAATAGATTCTGGCATGCACACGCTGATTTGGGAAATGAAATGTGTCGTTTAATCACAATAGGAAAATTTGTATGCTTGGGAAAGACTCAAATTTATGCCTAGACTGATGATTGCAGAATGTTAGATAATTTAATTTGCTTCCATGAAGTCTGTTTTTACAAATTATGAAAATTAGGAAATTGGCATATATTTAATCTTTTTAAAATAATTAAATCTGCTGAAATTGATCTTTTTAGACATTGGAAAATGCTAAATCATTATGCAATTTCGCTTTTATATAAAGATGACAAGTTCTAAAATATTACAAGCATATATTCTATTTTATTTTTATTATATTTAATTTTTAATCTGATTTATATTTATTTTTAAATGCTATCATTTTAATTTAATCACCATTAGAATTAAACAAACTCTTTTCAAAATATAATATATATATATATATATATATATTATTAATGAACTTAAAATGACTAAGTTTTCTCCATAATGAAATAATATTCTGAATTCCTTGGGTTCGACCCGGTATTCACCGGTTTTTATTACTTGATGACAACCATCCGCTTGTGGTAAAATATGAGTAGTGAAAATCACTCATCAAGTTTTTGGCGTCGTTGCCAGGGGAATTGTTGTGAAAATTATGTTGTTTTGAGTTCATTTAAATATATTTATATTATTTCAACTTTTTAAATATTGTTATAACTTTTTGCTATTCTATGTCGTGCAAGGGCATCGAGCTAAATCAGTGTGTGATCCTGAAATTTGAAAGAATTGGGTTTCTCATCTAAAAAAGAGGAAGATTTGCAAGAGAACAAGTGTGAGGATGGCGGTGAGTTGTATGCAGCATATATAATTGAGGATTTCAAGTGGATGACCTCGATTGAAAAGCCACCTACACTTCATTTAAAGGTATTAGCACCACACTTGAGGTACGTATTTCTCAATAAATTAGATTACTTTTAATTAAATGCATTACATCAAGTGTTGATATTGGATGCTAGAAAATTTGAGATTAAATTCCACATCTTGACAACATTACAACTTTAATGAGTTTTTTAAGGGAATGCTGATATTATACAATGTTTATCAATAATTCTCCTATGATTGCATTACCTTTATTTAAATTGTTGTATAAAGATGCGCAATTTAACCTTATAACTTATGAATGACAGGATCATGGAAGTGCACCCACCATTTAGACCTTTAATTTAGAAAATGGTACATTTGTCTTTGAAAGCTGATTAGGAAAGGGAATCCACATACTGCCTTTGCATGCTTAGTAATAGTTATTTGTATCTTTTTCTTAATATGTTTGATTTTCTTTTATTTTAGTTTATATGTCTTACTAACTATAAAAAAAAAAAAAAAGTGGTTCTTGCATGATTTTCATTATATGTAATTTGAAGTGATTCTTATGCATTTGAAATGAGACGAGACAAGAAAGGAAGTGATCAATAATTGAAAGAATTTTTGTGGTGATTTAAATAAAATACGAGAAAAGGCTGAAATAAATTGATGAGAGGGGTTGATGAAAATAAACATAATTTTATAAATATTTATAGGAGATGATTAGAACTAATTAGGATAATTTTTCTTAAGATGAATAGGAAAATGGATGGAATATTATGTTTCGATTAAGCAAATCACACCCTATTTTTTGCTACAAAATTTGCACAAAACTGAATTAGATGCCACTCTTCTTAAATGGTTTTCGAAAACTCAGTTAAGCGCCAAAAGTAACACAAGCAAGGCATTTTGGGCATCATTTTCACCAATGACGCGTAAACACTTGTTTGATTACCATATGTAGCATAAAATGGGAACCACTGGGTTTTTGCCAAACTCGGATTTTTTGCCAAACTTGTTTTATCCTCAATTCGCTTAAAATTAATCTTTGATCCTCTAATTGGGTTAAAAACCTATCCATTTAATTTAAACCTTAAAATAATAATAATAATAATAATAATAATAATAATAATAATAATAATAATAATAAAATAGTCATCTCCCTCCTGTTCTCTCTTTCACATTCCTCTCTCTATTGAATCTCACAACCGCAGTCATCATCCTCAATTTCATTTCCACCACAGTTCCTTTAAAAAATAAAAAATAATAATAATAATATGTTTTGTTTGTCTTTATTTTTATATTTATGGTTTATGCATGTTTTTATTTTCATTTCATTTTATGTCACGTTATGCTCATTTGTTTAGGTTTTTAATTTTGTTAATAAAATATGCCCACCATATTTCTAATTTAATAATTAAGTAGTGCATGTTATTTGGTGAAAGTAGAAGCTGAAATGTACTCGATAATTGAAGCTGAAATTGAGGCTCAAGAATCCTAGCTTCTCAAATTTGGGGATTTCTTGTCAAAGTGCTTCAAAGCTTCAATTTGGGGTAAGAATAGCTATCCCAGTTCAATAATTTGTCCAATTTTGTGATTTGGTATGTGTTATTGTTAGTATTTGTGTTGTTAATTAAATTTTGGGTTATATAGAATGTGGGATAAAAATTGGTTTAAGTGTATAAATCCTTGTTTAAAATGCACAATATGAGTGTTATAACATATTTTCAAGCCCTATGCCAAATTTATAGAGTGTTTGTAAAATTTCAGATTACAGTTCTTTGGAAAATCTTATTACAGTATCTGAAATATATGAAATTTTCTTATAAAAATGTGTTAAAATAACATGTTTAATCTTTTAAGTTGATCTATGAATATTGTTAACCATGTTGTTTTAATCTACATTTAATAAATTTTGGTGACATTAAAGCTTGAAACTTCATGTTTTTCTAATTTATGAAAAAGAAACAATTTTATTATAAAAACTCATCCTATCAATTTTTAACTAAAAAGGCAAACTTACGTTATTTAAAACAATAAACTAAAAGTTCTTGATCATTAATTCGAATCATTAATAATAACTAGTTTGCTAATTTGGTTAGCTTTAAGCATTAAATCTGAAATTTTGAACAAAAAGAGAGTTTTTATAACTTAAAAATGTGTTCTTTTTAATAATAAGTTTTAAGTTCTAAAAAGTGATTTTCTTAAATTTGTAAGAGACTTAGAACTTATTGCTTTTAAAATAAAATATAAATCATTTAGTTGTTTAAATCCCACATTCTAGGTTGATATATGTTTGCTTTATACATTGCACTTAAGTTAAACTTTTAGTTTAAACTTAAGTGTGAGGATGGGGAGCAATGCATATATTTAACACTAACCCGAAGTTTTTGTGTAACCAAGTTCCACAAATAATGTATAAGAAATACCTTGCTACTTGGTTGGATGTTTTGCTATGAATATTGGCTTGCTCTGCTATGCAATACTTAGGTGTTTTATTTGTATTTAATATGGTGAGCATGTGGTTAAGTTTATATTTATGTTTAAGTTATGTTTATGCATGTTTTTAATTCTAATAAAATAGTTCTTACTTGAATCATGTTAAACTGGAATGTTGTGAGCTGTTGATTTGATAACAGGAAAGTAAATAACCATGATAATTGATGAAGAAGCGGAATTAATGTTGTTGAAGTGTCGAATCTTTATGATTTTAAACAATGCAGGCATTAAAATCAATAAATTATGATGTATAGATCATATTAAAGAAAAAGCTGAAAATTTTTATCTATTTAAAAGGTATGATCTAATTCAGTCTAACTTTTTAAATGCATGCTATATTCTTATTTTTGAAATTAAAAAGTTTTAATCCCACATTTTAAATCTTTCATTATGCACTTAAACTAAACTGGTAGTTCAGTTTAAGTGTGAGGATGGAGGAGTTTCTATTATGATCACATTCCCGAAATTCTTCATCAACAGGTCCATTTAGTTATTCAATGTATAAACCATTTATTTAATACATCATACAGGCTTGAGTTATCATAAAGAATGAGGGTATATTTTGCTATAGCTGTTGGCATTTTGCTGTAAATTCTGCTCTAGAACTTATGATGTTTTGCTTTTGGTGAATTCTGAAATTTATTATCGATCAAATCTGTCCATACTTCTTAAAGTTGCTGAAAATTATTGTTAAAATGTTATAATTTGAGTTATGGATGGTGTTTTATGATTCTGATTACTTTGGAATTCCCATACGCACTAACAATCATATTTTCTTGAGTAATTGTTATATATACATATTAGAAGCAGGATATGCCACAAAGGAGCAAGATGACAGCCGTGATGATGAAGTGAAAATCAAAGCCCTAAACATTCCAGGTGTGATCTTTTCATGTTTTATGTTTACTAATTTGCATGGGAATAAATTGGTAAGAGCTTAGTTATGTTTTTAATATTTCCTTATGCTTTAGAATAAATATGGTAAATGCTTTAGGTTGGATATGTTAAATATTTTAGATTAAATTGTGTTTTCACAGTGTGTTATTATTTGAATTACCACATCATAGCCAATCTTAAGAAAATCCGAATAAGTCTAACTGTTCTGCTTAGATCCGATTTTACAACTTAATGAGCATCATAATTCTTAGTTTAAAGTCCTAGACTTTGTTAAATTATCATACTAGTTGTTCAAATTTTGGTGACAATTCTATTTACTTTGCAGAAAGCTTTTTGATTAATTAGACTGGTTTACTTGTCCTGTGGAGAGTTATCATTATTTTTATATGAATATGCTCGTTCCATGTCTCCTTAAATGCTTAATTACAATAAAGTCAGAGTAAAACCCCTATTTAAAAAAAATGAAATGAAGAAAAACAGTAATTATATTTTGTAAAAAGAAAGAAAAAAAATAGAAAATGCAAGATCAAAAAAAAAAAAGAAAATGCTGAATAAAGGGGTATTAAACAGAATATTTATAAACTCTTGGCTATAAGACTGGCACGTATTCTTAGACATGAGTAGCTTTTGGAATTCAACCGTCTACAACTAAGCCAAAGTGTCTAGAATAATTGTGAAATCGAGTCATTAATTGAGCATATTTGAAGACGGGAATAGAAAAACATATTTACATTATTCACTCTCCCATTTCGAGTTACTATGTGTGATTGATCCGCCTTTTGTATTGTAAGTGCTTTGGATATCTGGTTTTGACAGCTGATGCATGACAATTTACCTTATTCTAGCACATTAAACTTTGAACCCTTTTAGCTCATTGCGTTGTTGAAATCTATGATTTGGCAGAACTATAGTGACTTCATCCTTATTATCTTGATTGGCATGTCGATGTGTTAATTAATTTCATTGCTCAAGGGACGAGCAATATTTAAATGTGAGGATGTTGATGCACCCTGTGAAACCACACTTATACAAGCTTGAATTGTACCACAATATGTCCAAAATGAGTGTGCATTTTACCTTAATTCATTGCACTTTTAGGTGTATTTCATGTGTTTTTATTTTTCAAGTGATCATGATTAGATTTGGCTTATTTAGGTTAAATTTATCATGTTTTTATGTGTTTTTAATAAGACTTTGGCAAACCTAATGCATTGCAATGTTGTTTCAGGCATTTAAATGATGAAAAGCGATGTTCGGAAGCTTTATTTTGGAAAATAAGGAATATTTAATGTGATATGTGCCAAGATTCAGACTTAGAAAAATTCAGTTGAAATCTTCCCAGGAGGCTCCGCACCGGCATTGCGGAGCCTAAATTGCCTTCCGAGCACCGCATCAGGCACCGTTTCAACACTTAGAAAAATTTCAAAGGTGAAAAAGCTTCAGAATGCTCCGCACCTTCTTGGCGGCGCCCAAAACAGCCTCCAGGCGCCACTTTTGGCACCGCAATCAGAAAATTAGGAAAAAGCTTTAGAATGCTCCGCACCTTCTTGGCGGCGCCCAAAACAGCCTCCAGGCGCCACTTTTGGCACCGCAATCAGAAAATTAGGAAAAAGCTTCAGGATGCTCCGCACCTTCTTGGCGGCGCCTAAAACAGCCTCCAGGCGCCACTTTTGGCACCGCAATCAGAAAATTGGGAAAATTATCAGGATGCGCCGACTCTTCTTGGTGGCGCTTGAAACCCCTTTCGAGCGCCGTTTTGGGTGCCACAGTCGCGGTTTGGAGGTTTTCTAACCTCCCGAACATGGTTTTAAAGCCTGTTTTTGGTCATTCTCTTCATCCAGACTCAAGGCAGACTCATTTTATCATCAGAAACTCTATGGAAACGCTCTGCAACTTTGGAGAAGAAGGCCGATAACACCGAATCATGCCGGAGGAAGTGATCAGAACGTCTTTCTGACTGTGTTCTTCGCATTCTAGGTGTTGTCTTTCTTTTTCTCGCTTTGTAATGTTTGGGATTTGTTTTTAAACATAATTTCCTACTGTTTCCATGTTTGTAAACGGATTTCTATGTTGTTCGTGTTAAAAGTATTCTAGAACGGGAGTTCAGAATCACTTTTGAAGTACGAATTTATGTTTTATGGAAGTATAATAAATGTCAATGTTTATCTGTGTAATCTGAATTAATCTGCAAGAACTGTTAGAATTTGAATTAGGATTATGTATTGGATGCCTGAAATTGATCGACAATTATGTTTTGGCAAAAATCTGAAATCTGCATTTTTAATCTGCTAAATCTGGACTGATAGATCATTCTGCATATTTTGTCTACAATAATCTGATAAAAATTCTAATCTGTTCACATTCTAAATTTAGTATTAAAATCCATATTACCATGTTTTATTGTTATTTTACCATAATTGTTAGATTATTTACACTATTCTGCATAATTTAAATGTTAGAATCTAATATGTATGATTTCTGCTTTGCTAAATCGGGAGATAAAAAGTGGAAATTAGATTTTAGTACCAGTCTTGGGAATAAATCACATTAAAATAGATTCTGACATGCACACGCTGATTTGGGAAATGAAATGTGTCGTTTAATCACAATAGGAAAATTTGTATGCTTGGGAAAGAGTCAAATTTATGCCTAGACTGATGATTGCAGAATGTTAGATAATTTAATTTGCTTCCATGAAGTCTGTTTTTACAAATTATGAAAATTAGGAAATTGTCATATATTTAATCTTTTTAAAATAATTAAACCTGCTGAAATTGATCTTTTTAGACATTGGGAAATGCTAAATCATTATGCAATTTCGCTTTTATATAAAGATGACAAGTTCTAAAATATTACAAGCATATATTCTATTTTATTTTTATTATATTTAATTTTTAATCTGCTTTATATTTATTTTTAAATGCTATCATTTTAATTTAATCACCATTAGAATTAAACAAACTCTTTTCAAAATATAATATATATATATATATTATTAATGAACTTAAAATGACTAAGTTTTCTCCAGAATGAAATAATATTCTGAATTCCCTTGGGTTCGACCCGGTATTCACCGGTTTTTATTACTTGATGACAACCATCCGCTTGTGGTAAAATATGAGTAGTGAAAATCACTCATCATAAAGCACATATCAATATGTAATACCCGAGAATTTTCCAACATAAAATAAAACATGATAACTAAATAAATACACAAATAAAAATAATAAATAAACAATCATGATAAATAGATAAAGAATCCTAAGAGATGAGAAATGGAATTTGAATTAAAAAGGAATCAAGATTTTGAGAACCGGGAAGCCGAAGATAATTTAATCGAATAAATGGTTATACGGAAACCCTCCACCGATGGACTCAATAATTCAAGTCCAAATGTAAAATTAGATCCGAATAAAATTAAGATAGGAAATCGGAGCCCGAAGATACCCCGGAAATCCGAATCCGGGAACATAGAGGGATAGAAGTCCGAAAGAGAGGAGGAAACGCCCGACGGATCGCACGACCCGGCCCAGACCGAAGTCCAGGCGAGGACGGCGCGGTCGCCGTGCGGTTTTAGGGGTTTACCGCGCCAAGGGCGCGCAACTTGGCAGAATCGGCCGTTCCGCGATTTTCTCGCCCGATTCCGGATTTTTCGACTTTCGGTTGAACATCTCTCAACCCAAGACCCTTGGGGTCAGATTTTGGACACCCTAGGTCTTAGATATCTATAAATAAGACCTCCTAGGGGCTCCGAATACTCTTACAAAACCCTACAACTTTCTACACATTCGAAACCCTAAATCCGGAGTCGTCGGAGGCACGAAACCAAGACGAATGCTGTTGGACGAAAATTCTAAGATCTCCATAGTCGTGGTAAGTCTCGATCCAATCCTTGCTCAATAAACGATTCGAAAACGAATCCTAATCTTCTTCTTTTCTCTTCTACACCTCGTATTGGATCTAGATCGTAGAACCCGACGAACGGATGGGAGAAACGGTGGACTGGAAGCCACGCCTTCGAATAGACGATCCCGGACGTTCATAAACTCTGTAAGTTAACTCTTACATGGTTTTGGGATGAATTAAAACGTTCGAAACTAAAAGATTAACAAGAAATCGAAAATCTGTCAACTTATGTTTCTACCGACGCAACAGTTTTGATGAATTTTTCCGAACCTTAAAACGATTTCAAACGGAAAAACTTAAAACACGAAAAACGTTACTAAGACATTAATCTAGGTTGTGTAAAAATTTCATGATTTTTCATTACGTTTTGTTATCTGAAAATTGTTTGAAACTAGTCTGTTCTAAATCTCTATCTTGAAACGGTGGCAGATTGTTGGTACGAACTTGTTGATGATTTTTACCTTAGATCTAGACCGAATTAGGATTGGTTTTCAATGTAAGAATTGTAGATCTATACGTTAAGAACACCTCCGTAAAGTTTCAGAATTTTTCGTCGAGATTTGTTATCGGAAATCGACTCCAAACCAAACTGTTCAAAAATTAGATCTTGAAATCTTGACAGATTCTTGGCCCGAACTTGTTGGTGTTTTTGACAATAGATATAGGATGAATTAGATCTTTTGCTGAACATGAAACTTGTAGTTAGATGTCCTAAGAAGGTTTCTGTAAAATGTTGTTAATTTTGGAGTTGATTTGCTATGGTAGAATTCGAAATCTCTAAACTGTGACCTAGGAAATTCGGACAGATTTATGCTTCTGTGAAAATTGGTATTTTTGACCTATTTAGGTATCTCGGATTAAAAAAGTTAAAACACGAAAGTTGTAGATCTCGACGTTTTGGAGTCAGTCGTGAAATTTCGGAATTATTGAAATTAAATCTGATTTTAGACGAATTTTAGAGTAAACTGTGGTTGACCGAGTCAAAACTTGAAATCTTGTTGAAACGGTGAAATTAGCCTTTGAGGTTGAAACGGATAGAAATACTTTGAAAATACGATACACAAAACGAGAAAGATTAAAATATTGCGGGTTATGACTAAGCTAGATACTGTCAATGTTCTCTGCGGCTTGGGACATAAGAGCCCAAGTGTATGTCTAGGTTGACGTAAGAGCCCTAGCGAAACACTGATCGTATGGCTAGCGGACGGATTAACTCTAACTAAAAGATCTGTATTGACCATGATACCTGTGGACATAAGAGCCCAGGCGTAAGGCTGGCGGACATAAGAGCCCTAGCGGTGGTGATCTGTAAAAGAATCGAAACGAGACATCGATAAGGGAATCCAATCAAGTCCTTGATAACTTGTGTTTTTAAATTTATGGCAACTTATTTAATTACGTTGCAAGCTATATTGATGATCTTATGAATCCATGTCTTCTAAATTATGCGATTACATGAATTATTTAAATTATGCACATGTTTTCATTAAATTTAAATAAAGGCTTTGAAACCTCATAATCTTGTACGTGTTAACTTACTCAGCACGTAGTGCTGACCAAAACCGTATTTTTTTTTCCTGTTTCTTTCAGAGCCGAAGAATATGCATCATCATATGCATTCATGGGAATTTTGGGGAAATGCTTTATTTGTAAATGATACGTTAGACTAGAAATTGCATGAACGGGCCTGTTTAACCCGTCTTCTGGCCGTGTTGGCTATATTTAAATTCCGCTGCATTATACTTATGTAAATATTATTTTCCGCTGCAACTTTGATGTACTATTTTTAAATTATATATAAACGGGCTGTTTGAATATTTTAAATTCTGAAAAACCATAGCCTTGCATCTCTTTAGTAAGCTCGGAGAAACCGTGTCTTGCTAGGGAGGTGTGGCGGTGACATCCCGACCTGGGTGACCAAAAACCGGGGTGTTACAAGGTGGTATCAGAGCCCGGCTATTTTTAAACTATTATTTTTAAACCATTATTATTTTTAAACTACTATTAATATTTTGACTATTATTTTAAATTTTAAAGTATTATTTCCATGGAGAAATTTTTTATTTTAAAACCCAGGGAAAAACATATATATAGTGCATAAATTATTTTTGGGGGGAAATTATCATTCGCATTTGCATATTGCATCTCTTTTATGTAGAGAACTTAGAATCTTTGCGAATTCTAACTTAGAATCTTTGCGAATTTGAACTTAGAATCTTGGCGAAATTAGCTTAGATCTCTTGTTACACCTATATAATCTTGAGGCATGACATCGAACTAGATACTGATCCTGCCTTAGTTCTAGATCTCGTTCATCTAAGCACACGTCTAAGCATAACAAATCTCGGCTTTAGCCATTCCTATCCTGGTACGAACTAGAAAACTTCCTCATGTGGAACAATAAGAAAATCAAGTTTTATTAAAACACTTTTGATCCCAAAAATCTTGTTTGGATTTCCAAACAACAAACCCGAATATTTGAAATCAGAAATTTACGAAACGTCCCATTCGAGCGATCTACCTAAACCAAGATAAGCTAATCTATACACGTGTAACAGAAAATGGCGCCTAGGAGGAAACCAAGGAAGGTGAGTCCAAACGGCACTGACGCTAACCTTTCCAACACGCCCAACAACAGTGGAAGTCCTCAGAACCTAGGGGAGCAAGTGCCTCAAGCGCCCAATAATATGGAAGCACGTTTAAAATCTGTAGAGGAACTCCTTGTAGCATTAGGAAATGCCGAGGTGCATAGGGTACAAACAGTACCTCCGCCAGTAGCCCGAGCCAACTACTTGGCATTAGTGAACGCTTACCACCCACCCTATTATGACGGCCAAGAGGATCCAGCCAAGTTGGAAGGATGGATCCGTACCTTTGATAAGCTCTTGAACGCTATCAAGTGCCCTGATGAGGAGAAGATACACGTAGTGACCTACTACCTAGGAGGCGAAGCTGATGAGTGGTGGCAAAATCTCCAAGCAAATTCAGTGCAAGACGAAGAAGCCTACACTTGGGAAGAACTTAAGGAAGCTTTGAGGGAAAGATTCTACCCACTGAGCACCAAGACTGCGAAGTACGAGGAATTCATCAACTTAAAGCAAGGTGCACAAACGGTACAAGAATACTACACCAAATTCAAGGAGCTAGTACGATTCGCTGCGAGGATAGTACCAACCGACTCTGACAAGGCTCAGAAATTCGAGATGGGTCTGAACCTTAGTATCCGGGAGATACTTGCAGTAGGACAATTCCCGAACCTGCAGACGATATATGATCGCGCCGTATCAATTGCTCGAATCCAGCAATTGAAGCGTAAGGAACATGGTGAGTCGAGCAAGGACTCGCAAGGACTTGAGAAGAAGGATCGGAAAGGCAACAATAACAACTCTAGGAAAGACAATGGATCCCGAAGGAAAGGAAATAAAGGTCTCAACAATGGGGGAGACGACAACCGTGGTGCATTTATACCACGTGGCCCACGATGCAACCATGCACATTTGGTGCGCCAATGCCCGAAGCCTGGAACCTGCCGTAGGTGCGGCAAGCTTGGTCACAAGGCTAGTGGATGTCGAACGCCAGAGGAGGCGATCGAAAAGAGAGTAGATTTGGTGAACCTTCAGCAAGGAGAGAGTGACGAGGAACAAGACCAAAACCCGAACCCTCTTGAGAATAATGAATAGGCAGTTATGGGGACATAACTGAAGTCCTAAGGGGGAGAGGATGTGATACCCCGTAATAATTTATTTTTGGAGTTCAACTCGATAAGATGTATCCTGAATATATATATATAATAAACAACTTCAAATTGTTTTGAACTACGTTATGGCTTGATCCCTTCACAGGGTACGTAGGCAGCTTAGAAGTCTTAATTCTAAGTTCAGTCACAAAATAATAAAACAAACAAAAGACTTTAGCACGAGAAAAGCCGAAACACAACTTCGAGGACGAAGTTGATTCTTAAGGAGGGTAGACTGTAATACCCGAGAATTTTCCAACATAAAATAAAACATGATAACTAAATAAATACACAAATAAAAATAATAAATAAACAATCATGATAAATAGATAAAGAATCCTAAGAGATGAGAAATGGAATTTGAATTAAAAAGGAATCAAAATTTCGAGAACCGGGAAGCCGAAGACAATTTAATCGAATAAATGGTTATACGGAAACCCACAACCCATGGACTCAATAATTCGAGTCCAAATGTAAAATTAGATCCGAATAAAATTAAGATAGGAAATCGGAGCCCGAAGATACCCCGGAAATCCGAATCCGGGAACATAGAGGGATAGAAGTCCGAAAGAGAGGAGGAAATGCCCGACGGATCGCACGACCCGGCCCAGACCAAAGTCCAGGCCAGGACGGCGCGGTCGCCGCGCGGTTTTAGGGGTTTACCGCGCCAAGGGCGCGCCACTTGGCAGAATCGGCCGTTCCGCAATTTTCTCGCCCGATTCCGGATTTTTCGACTTTCGGTTGAACATCTCTCAACCCAAGACCCTTGGGGTCAGATTTTGGACGCCCTAGGTCTTAGATATCTATAAATAAGACCTCCTAGGGGCTCCGAATACTCTTACAAAACCCTACAACTTTCTACACATTCGAAACCCTAAATCCGGAGTCGTCGGAGGCACGAAACCAAGACGAATGCTGTTG
This sequence comes from Hygrophila difformis, assembly GCA_030278955.1. NCBI lineage: Eukaryota > Viridiplantae > Streptophyta > Magnoliopsida > Lamiales > Acanthaceae > Hygrophila > Hygrophila difformis. The sequence continues at coordinate 30,593,172 of JAOANR010000006.1, read as the reverse complement.
GACGAAAATTCTAAGATCTCCATAGTCGTGGTAAGTCTCGATCCAATCCTTGCTCAATAAACGATTCGAAAACGAATCCTAATCTTCTTCTTTTCTCTTCTACACCTCGTATTGGATCTAGATCGTAGACCCGACGAACGGAGGGGAGAAACGGTGGACTGGAAGCCACGCCTTCGAATAGACGATCCCGGACATTCATAAACTCTGTAAGTTAACTCTTACATGGATTTAGGATGAATTAAAACGTTCGAAACTAAAAGATTAACAAGAAATCGAAAATCTGTCAACTTATGTTTCTACCGACGCAACAGTTTTGATGAATTTTTCCGAACCTTAAAAAGATTTCAAACGAAAACACTTAAAACACGAAAAACGTTCCTAAGATATTAATCTAGGTTGTGTAAAAATTTCATGATTTTTCATTATGTTTTGGTATCTGAAAATTGTTCGAAACTAGTCTGTTCTAAATCTCTATCTTGAAACGGTGGCAGATTGTTGGTACGAACTTGTTGATGATTTTTACCTTAGATCTAGACCGAATTAGGATTGGTTTTCAACGTAAGAATTGTAGATCTATACGTTAAGAACACCTCCGTAAAGTTTCAGAATTTTTCGTCGAGATTTGTTATCGGAAATCGACTCCAAACCAAACTGTTCAAAAATTAGATCTTGAAATCTTGACAGATTCTTGGCCCGAACTTGTTGGTGTTTTTGACAATAGATATAGGATGAATTAGATCTTTTGCTGAACATGAAACTTGTAGGTAGATGTCCTAAGAAGGTTTCTGTAAAATTTTGTTAATTTTGGAGTTGATTTGCTATGGTAGAATTCGAAATCTCTAAACTGTGACCTAGGAAATTCAGACAGATTTATGTTTCTGTGAAAATTGGTGTTTTTGACCTATTTAGGTATCTCGGATTGAAAAAGTTAAAACACAAAAGTTGTAGATCTCGACGTTTTGGAGTCAGTCGTGAAATTTCGGAATTTTTGAAATTAAATCTGATTTTAGACGAATTTTAGAGTAAACTGTGGTTGACCGAGTCAAAACTTGAAATCTTGTTGAAACGGTGAAATGAGCCTTTGAGGTTGAAACGGATAGAAATACTTTGAAAATACGATACACGAAACGAGAAAGATTAAAATATTGCGGGTTATGACTAAGCTAGATACTGTCAATGTTCTCTGCGGCTTGGGACATAAGAGCCCAAGTGTATGTCTAGGTTGACGTAAGAGCCCTAGCGAAACACTGATCGTATGGCTAGCGGACAGATTAACTCTAACTAAAAGATCTGTATTGACCATGATACCTGTGGACATAAGAGCCCAGGCGTAAGGCTGGCGGACATAAGAGCCCTAGCGGTGGTGATCTGTAAAAGAATCGAAACGAGACATCGATAAGGGAATCCAATCAAGTCCTTGATAACTTGTGTTTTTAAATTTATGGCAACTTATTTAATTACGTTGCAAGCTATATTGATGATCTTATGAATCCATGTCTTCTAAATTATGCGATTACATGAATTATTTAAATTATGCACATGTTTTCATTAAATTTAAATAAAGGCTTTGAAACCTCATAATCTTGTACGTGTTAACTTACTCAGCACGTAGTGCTGACCAAAACCGTATTTTTTTTCCTGTTTCTTTCAGAGCCGAAAAATATGCATCATCATATGCATTCATGGGAATTTTGGGGAAATGCTTTATTTGTAAATGATACGTTAGACTAGAAATTGCATGAACGGGCCTGCTTAACCCGTCTTCTGGCCGTGTTGGCTATATTTAAATTCCGCTGCATTATACTTATGTAAATATTATTTTCCGCTGCAACTTTGATGTACTATTTTTAAATTATATATAAACGGGCTGTTTGAATATTTTAAATTCTAAAAAACCATAGCTTTGCATCTCTTTAGTAAGCTCGGAGAAACCGTGTCTTGCTAGGGAGGTGTGGCGGTGACATCCCGACCTGGGTGACCAAAAACCGGGGTGCTACACAATAACTTAGTAAATACTACTCCCCCTGTCCCGTTAATTATGGTGGTATCAATCAAACCATGAGAAACAACTCAAACAATAACTTACCACGACGGAATAAAACTTCGCAAAAACAAATGGGTATGAGAGTTGAATCACGTCGAGAGAAATTAGTGAAACATTAACAATATACAAAAATACGAATGAGTTATAAGTGTAATGGACCTTGTAGGTAAGAAAGAACATCTAATTTATGATTCCTGGTCACCGTTACGATAGTAAGATACAATTGGATGAAGATATTGATAGTTAAATACACAATTGGAACTTTATTTTGAGTACATAAAAGATTCTCTTAAGGAATGCAATGTTAGATGTGAACGTAGAAGCTTCAATCAAGTATATACATACATTTGGATTCATGGTAAGTACACTTGTAGTCACAATTTTAATTAAGTGAGATATTAAACCATAATAATGACTTCGGTTTTGAACCATAAACCCTCGACCTGATAAACTTACCACGTTTGCTCATGTGGTTTACCACAAATATACTGCATATCATACCATAAGTCTAGGATAAGCTTACCACAATCTTACTCGACTACTTACCACACAATTTCTTAAGAACCCTAAACCTTAAAAACCTTAAACTCTCACAATCTTAAAAACACTAAATCCTACAATTTTAAAAACCCTAAACCCAAAACCCTAAAGATGAAGATATTGATAGTTGAATACACCTTTGGAACTTTATTATGAATACTTGGATGATTCTCCTAATGAAGGCAATGTGAGATGTGAACCTATATGCTTCAATCAAGTATATACATACATTTGAATTCATGGTAATTATACTTATGGTAATCATTTTAATGAATTGAGATAATATGACAATACATAATTCAATTAGACATAATAATGACTTCGGTTTTGAACCCTAAACCCTCGAATGGATAAACTTACCACATTCTCTTATGTGGTTTACCACATATATATATATATATATACTACATGGCATACCATAAGTATAGGATAAGATGTCCACAATCTTGTTCGACTACTTACCACTTAATTCTTTATAACCTTAAACCCTACAATCTTAAAAACCCTAAACTCTACAACATATGCTTATCATATATATGTCTACATATTTACCACGTTCGTCTTGAAAAGTTTGCCATATATGGCTAAATATTTACCACAAATCAGTGTAATTCCTTACCATGTAAATTACTACTACCATATATGGATAAACATTGGGACGGTGTGTTGGACAGTCCATAAGGACCGTCCCCAACCTGAAACATGTGGTAAACCCTTACCACTATTCACTGATTTCGTTACCACACATTTCATACCCACTCTTTATCACAATTTGTTGGCTAACATTACCATACTCATTTGACAATGATTACCACTTTAATATGTAAATCATTACCACAATAATATGATTTCACTCAATAATTTTAATTAGTGGATTAGGTTTATTGTTAACTATTAAAAACTTGGGGCTCTATCTATAATATTTTGAAATGGGGGTCGTTGACTCTAATAAATGTTTAGGATGACCCTCTCTAGATATCCGCAAAAATTGTAGGAATGTGGAGCACAAACCATTTCCACACTCCCAACAAAAAATCAGATGGGCGTTTAGATTTGGGCACTACTCTTTCATTTTTCCCGTCACTTGGTTTGGAGAGCAAATCTAGGGCTTTTCTTGGAGAAAAATCGAGACCCATGGGAGGTGAAGAGGATGACCATGGAAGCTTGAGGAAGAGGAGTAAATCAAGGTGAGTTTTTTTTTCCCTTTATTTTTACACTTCGGGCTCGTCGGAAACAGCCCCATTTTCCTCCTTCTTCCTCGCTATTCCGGCGACCTGTGGAGGTGGGGATGGCGATGGGAGTGAGGCTAGGTTGGTGTCGTGGTGATTGTGAAGTGAGGGAGGCGCGATACCGCGAGACGCCGGAGTAGCAGCAGCGACGCCGACGCCGTCGCCGTCAACAGCGTCGGGTAGTGGTGGAGATGATCTGGTGGTGGATGTTGTGGTGGTGTTCCGGCAGTGGTGGTGATGTTGTTGGGTTGTTCGAAATTACTTTAAATGTTCTTGGGTTTCTTGGATTTTTGTGTGGCTTTTATGTGCAATTTTTGGAATGCATTTGCTAGCTTGTTAATGTGTATTGGGTATTTGAATTCAATGTGGTTTGGTGTTGGATTCCATGTCTTGATTGTTAATTGTGGGTTCATTGGTAATTCTTGAAAGTAGTTTTGGTTCAAGAATAATGGAAATAGAATATTGTTGGTTTTAGCTTAATGTTCTTAACTAGTGATTATGGTGATATTCATTTTCCTTAGATATTGGTGTGCTAATGTGATTTCATTTGGATCTGGAGGTTGGCTAGTAGTAGTTTAATTGTATTTGTTTGATTGGGGAAGTATTTAAGTGTGAATGTGATTTTAGTTAATTTGGTACTAAAAGATTGCTAGAAGAATGAATCATTCATTCAATATTGAGTATTTGAGAATTATGTATCTCAATTATTGAATATGGTTGTGTTGAGGCAAGTCTTAAATGAACAAGATGGTGATTTTGATGTACTAAATGGAATTGTTGTTGATTATACAAAGTTTTAAATTGGAACTAAAAGGGAGTAACTTGTTAATTTATTTATGCATTCGTGAATATGAGTAAATGAGCTTTTGAATGTTACTAGTTTCAAATATTGTTTTTAAATTGTTCGTTCGGAGGAAGACTTGGTGCTATTGGGATTGTTTAATTTACTTGATAAGTGAGGAAATATTTAGCATGCTAATTTTGAGTGTTAAGGGTACACTTTTTGCTTGAGTATAATTTCAATTCATTGGTTAATTAAGTTTTGTAAGTGGTTTCTTTTGAATAAACGTGTTGTGATATTAACTTGGGATTTAGTATTGATTTTGTTTTATTCTTGGATACTTGGGCATTATTGTTAGTTGAAATTTATGAAGCATGAGAATAAATGAGAAATTATTGTTAGTGTTGATTCTTGTACTTGTTATCTTATTATTCTTGAATGTGGAGAATTATATATCGATATTTGATATTGTTCCTTTTGGTTATTGGGAGTTGTTGTTGGATTAAAATGGTGTATTGTTGGATGGTTGGCTTGGAAGAGATGTAGAACAAGATTGTATGTAGATGTTTGAGTTGGAGATAGAGGAGGATGGTGTTGATGTTGTGGGAACTATTTTAATTTTTATGATTATATTTTTGTATAGGGAACACCCGGGAAGCCATTGGAGGGTGGGGACTTACCAAAAAGAAGCTTGAAGATTGATAAAGGCAAGGGTTAAAATAGCATATTAGATGGGGGTTAGATATTAAAATTAGGAATAGACTAATATATTAGTCTATGTTGCCATAGAATTGGGAACTCCCGTGTGGCTGAATTCCTTGCGTATAATCATGTTGCCTTAGAATTGGGAATTTCCATATGATTGGATTCCCTGCATTTAAGTAGGATGCTTAAAATGAGGCTGGAATCATGTGCGAATATCTATGATATTGTTATGACCAAGTGCCGATACGTAGGGCTTGGCACACCCTTGATTATACTTAACTCGTGGTGAGTTGTTTGTTATGTGTACTTGACTCGTGGTGAGTCATTGATCTTGTCACTATGCGACTGACTTGTTATCTGTGCATGTGTGTGATTGTAAATTAATTACTCCCTCCGTCCCATTTAACTTGTCATGTTTCACTTTTGCACACAATCCAATGCACTTTTTTATCTGTTAATATCTCAAAATAAACACAATGAAAAATTATACAAAATATATATTATAAAACTACGTGATCATACGATTCTAATAAGACCCATCTCGACTATTTTTTGCTAAATATATACTTGCAATTAAATTGAGTCAAAGCTGAACAATGAACAGTGTAAAAAAGTGAAACAGGACAAGTGTAGTGGGACAGAAGGAGTAATGCTTTAGGAGTAAATCTCCTGGGCATTGTTGGCTGATAAGGACGATATGATCCGTAGCCAGGCTGATAAGGACGATATGATCCGTAGCCAGACCCGCTTGCCTTAAGCCACATTTCTCAGCGCTTTAGTGTCCGTGGCGGGGGCACTGTGGGTATCTCTTCCGACCATTGATGGGTGATTTTCACTACTCATATTTTACCACAAGCGGATGGTTGTCATCAAGTAGTAAAAATCGGTGAATACCGGGTCGAACCACAGGGAATTTCAGAATATTATTTCATTCCGGAGAAATTTTAATTGTTCTTTAGTTCATTAATTATATTATATATTTAAAAAGAGTTTGATTGATTCTAATGGTGACTAAATTAAAATGATAACATTAAATTTAAAATAAAGCAAATTAAAATTATATTTAATAAAGATATAAATGGGGGATGCTTGTAATATTTTAAATATTGTCATCTTTATATAAAATAGAAATTGCATATTGATTTAGCATTTTCTAATGTCTAAAGAGATCAATTTCTTAAAATTAATTATTTTATAAAGATTAAAAATATTATAATTTACTAATAATCAAATTATGCTTAAACGGATTTCATGGAAATTGATTAAATTATCTAACATTCTGCAATCATTATTCTAGGCTTAAATTTGAGTTTTTCCCAAGCATACAAATTTTCCTATAGCAATTAAAATGCACTTTTCATTTCCCAAATCATATTGTGCACATGCCAGAATCCATTTATAAAGTAATTTATTCCCAATTCCGGTACTAAAATATTAATTCTACTTTTTATCTCCCGATTTAGCAAAGCAGAATTCACAGAATTGGATTTTAACATTTAATTATGCAGAATAGTGTAAATAATTTGACAATTATGGTAAAATAATAACAAAACATGGTAAACTGGATTTAATTAATAATATTAAAATGCAGACAGATTAGAATTAATGCCAGATTACTAAAAATAGGAAACACAGATTGATCGATTAAATTAGGGCTTTAGCAGATTAATGATTTGAATAGCAGATTTGACAAAACACCAAATATCGATCAATTCAATAACATCTAACATATAATCCTAAATTTAGTATATGAATAGATTAATATTGCAGCAGATTAATTAAAGCACATCAAAGCAGATTGATCAATTAAAATGACAGATTCCAGAATTCTGCTAAATTCTAATTATCGATCAAATGCAGGCAGACAATACATAATCCAAATTCATATTCTAATAGTTCACACAAATTAATCCAGATTACAGAATTACACATCGACATATTATATCGCTTCCATAAAAGATAGGTTCATACTTCAAAAGTGATTCTGAACTCCCGTTCTAGATCACTCCTAACACGAACATTATAGAAATCCGTCTACAAATTCGAAACATAACAGTAGATTACATTTAGAGGCAAATTCATAACATTACAAAGCAAGAAAAAGAAAGGCAACACCTAGAATAGGAAGAACACGCCCAGAACAGCGTTCTTGATGCATTCCTCCGGCATGGATTTGTGTTTCCGGCCTTCTTCTCCCATTTGCAGATGTTTCCAGTAAGTATTCTCTCGAAAAAGTGAAGTCTGATTGTGAAGAATGAAGAGAAACAGGCCTTAAAACCGTGTTCGGGAGGTTAGAAAACTGCTCAACCACGACTGTGGCGCAAAAAGTGGCTCTCCGAAGAGGTTTTCGGCGCCACCAAGGTGCTGCGGCGCATACGAAGATTTTTCGAATTTTCGAGTGTGGCGCATTTTGTGGCGCTGAAAGGCACTTTTATGCGCCGCCAAGAAGGTGCGGTGCATTCTGACAATTTCCTAAATTTTACCCTGCGGCGCATTTTGTGGCGCTCCGGAGTACTTTTCGGCGCCACCAAGCTATTGCGGCGCATCCTGAAGCTTTTTTTCCATCCGAAATTTTCCTAAGTGTCGAGGTGGCGCCTGATGTGGCGCCTGAGCATGATTTTAGGCGCCGCCATGCCTATGTGGCGCATTCTGGAGCTTTTCCAGTGTTGAAAATTCCGAATTTTGCATCCTTTGACCTCCGAACATCTTCTTTCTTCATTTTAATGCCTGAAACATCATTGCAATGTATTAGAATTGCCAAAATCTTATTAAAAAGCATAAAACAAGGTAAATTGGGCTCGGATAAGCTCAATGTAACCGGTCTTATTAATATTTACAAATCACATGAAATATACATTAAAAAGCAATAAAATAGAGTCTCATGCATGCAATTTAGGTTCATTTTAACATAATTTAAGCTTATTTAAATGTGGTTTCACAGGGTGCATCAACATCCTCACACTTAAATATTGCTCGTCCCTTGAGCAATGAGATCAATTAACACATCAACTTGTCAATCAAGATAATAAAGATAAAGTCTCTATAGTTCTGCCAAATCATAGATTTCAACAACAAAATGAGATAAGAAGGTTCAAAGTTTAATATACCAGAACTAGGCAAATTGATATGCACCAGCTATCAGAACCAGATACTCAATACACTTACAATACAGAAAACAGATTAATTATACATAGCACTTAACATGGGAAAGTGAGTAATGTAAATATGTTTTTCTATTCTAGTCTTTAAATATGCTCAATCTATGGCTAGGTTTCACTATATTCTAGACACTTTGGCTGAGTTGTAGACGGTTGAATTCCAAAAGCTACTCGTGTCACCGAATATGTGCCAGTCATCCAGTCAAGAGTTTATGATTTTTTATTTGATCACCCTCTTTTTTTTCTTTTTTTTTTTGATCTTGCATTCTTCAATAATTTTTCTTTTCTTTTTCTTTTTGCAAGATAACTTGTTTTTTTTATAGGGTTCTCACTCTGACTTTATTTTAATTAAGCATTTAAAAAGACTTAGAACGAGCATATTTATTTATAAATAATGATAACTCTCCACATTTTAAATAACCAGTCTAATTAATCAAATAGTTTTCTGTAAGGCAAATAGAATTGTCATCAATAGCTCAAACAACTTGCATAACAATTTGACAAAGTCTAGGACTTTAAACTAAGAAACCTAACACTCATTAAATTGTAAAATCAGATTAAAGCAGAACATTTAGACTTATTTGAATTTTCTCCAGATTGGCAATGATGTGATAATCTCTAAATACTAGCACCACTGGGAAAACACAATTTAAATTTAAAATAACAAGTCACGCATGTACCATTTTATTTAAAGCATAAGAAATGGTAAAATAAAATTAAATCAAGCTCTTACCACATACTTCATGCAAATTGATAACATATAACATGAAAAGATCACACCTGGAATATGTAGATCCTAGAAATTCTTTCTCCGTATTGGATGTCCCCTTTTGCTTGCTTCTTCATGGCATATCCTGCTACTTTATATATTTATATGGTATTTTCTCACACAAAAGATAATCATTAGAACACATGGTAATTTATAGATTAAAATAATTAAATTTTATCCATAATTTATTAAATTCAGATTTTTATTATTTTAATTTATAAATTTCAGATTTCAAATTTTTATTAATTCTTTTCATTAATTAAATAAACATGGACAGATTTAATTAAAATATTAAATTTCATAAACTTACCAAAAGCAAATTACCACAAGTTCTAGCAACTATTACATAAAAATTGCTAATTAAATAAGCATAACAGTACCAAAATAATTCTAACTATTACAAATTAAACCAAAAAGGGAGCAATCCTATCTAATCAAAATTCTAGATTTCTAAAGATCCATCCGAATCACCTACTCCATCTTCCCTAGGAACATCATCACTCCCTGTAGAGCTCGAACTAGTAGTAGGAGGAATATATCGATCACCTAGACTTGCAGACATGAAGTAATCAAGTCTACTGGAAAGTTGTGCAATTTGTGCCCGTGTACTATCCTCCTTCCTCTTCATCTCGGCTCTAAGCTGATGAATCTCATAGGTCATCCTATTGATTGCAATCTCTGCAGGCTCTATCTTAGTACCAGATGTACTAGGTATATCAGGATAACAAGTGGGTGCCCCACGGGGTGCAGTAGGGTAACCAAGCTCTGCACATTTTACTCCAGGCTTATTATAGAAATTCTTGAAAGAGATAGGAGGCTTTGGTTTCAAATCATGAGCATAGGCTGTCATATTCACTCCAGCTCTCTCACAAAGTGTCCAGATCAGCGCAGGAAATCCCAGCACAGTCCGTGCAGCGTCAGACGCCATTTTATCTAACTCATATGCCACCATATCCCCAATGTCAATAGGCAACCCGTTCTTCACACAATACACAAAATACAGCTCCTCTGCATTCGGTTGTGCAGTGTGCGAAGTAGGAAACACCTTATGCTTGTAGAGCAGGTAGATCTGGTATAGTGGTGCGGCCATTAAAGTGGCAACAACATTTTCCTTCTTCTCCCCTATGTAGGCAACTTTCTTTTGCGTTTCAAACATCTCTTTCAAGATTCTTTTCTCCAACTCTGGTCCTCCTTCCTCTTCATGAATAGGGTCATGAAAGTGCTTTTTCTTTGTAGCCGGGCAAGAGACATCCACAGTACCATAAAGTTCATTAATTACTGCGGGACCATATGGCACAGGCACTCCCCTAATCCATGAAGTATATTGATCATACCGAGCATTACATAAGAATTGTCTAGTAAGCTCCCAAGAGTAAACTCCTTCCGGATGCGCAGCAAATTTCATCCATCCTCGACTCATGAGAGCATCATGAACCGAAAATCGCTCCATGTCAGCTTCAGTGAATCCTTTGTCCTGGATAATCCATCTTTCCACCATCTTCTGATAATAAGAATATGCCGTTTGACTGATGAAAATAGCCGGATTGAACGTGTCCCCTGTTAATTCTTCCAGAGGAGGGGTATCATTCTTTCTATTGTGACTCTTTCTCTTGGTTTTAGAATCACGTGGAACTTCCGGTGAAATTTCCTTCGGGGATTCAGCGACATCTTCTTCTTGCTGTGGATCATCCTCTGTCGGTTGAGCAGAATTGAAAGAAGTATCGTAACCATTATATGAATCGGGAGCCACCAGATTATTCACAAACATATCTTCAGCACCCACAACAGCCGGCTCCGGAACGGGTTCTCTAATATCTGGTGTCTGTGATGGGGCAGGCTCTGTGGCTTTCAATTTCTTTCCACCATTGTTTCTTGGGTTATTCTTTCTCTTTGTTCTCATGGTGGCAGAATTTAGGAAGAAAGGATTGAGATTGGAAAGCTAATTAAACTGGAAGAAGAGAAAAATTGACAGATTTGGTAATGAGAGTGATGACCGATCGGTCATCTCTCTTTTTAAAGATGGTGAAATCTTGATTTTGTTGAGATATGGAGGGATTGATTTAATCTAGATCCAAATATACACTAAACATATGATTTGGAGTTAGTATAATGCTGTTTAGGATCCCAAAAATCGATTGGATATGATTTGAATCTTTTGGATTCACGAATTTTTGAAAAATTCGCGTCGGTGGCGCAAAAAGTGGCGCCCCGAGGCCAATTTAGGCGCCACACAGTGAGTGTGGCGCATTATGAAAATAAAATAAAATTTAAAAATAAGCCATGGCGCAAAAAGTGGCGCTGGAGAGCATTTTTAGGCGCCACAATGCCTATGCGGCGCATTCTGTGCCAATTCGGGCAGAATGTGTTTTTCCTAAGTTCTTCCCCATGATGTCCAAAATCTCCAAATCACTCAACAATACCAATTTCACTTCAGCTACACCTCAATCTAGTCCAAATAAACTTCACTGATCTTTTTACCAGTTCAAAACAACTCAATTTTGCACGCTATTGGTAAGAGCTACTTTATTGAATTTAAAAGCAACTAAAAACCTCATAAGCTAAATAACACACTATCTAATACTTCATAACATCGAAAGAACATGAATAACAGAAATAACATATCTAAGATAGCAAAATAATAATAGAAAGTAGAGTTAGGACAAATACAACCCAAATGAAAATAACTAAAATGTAGCAAAATAACAATAGAGTCAAATACATAGGCCTATCAACACATGTCATCTATAACGATCACAAGCCTATCTATCGCTCATCTCTCTCGCTCAGTCAGAGTCCTCAGAATCATCATCATCATTGTCTCCCACTTCTTCAGATCCATCCCCAGCATCAGCATCCTCAGCATCATCATCTCCCTCATCGCTACCATCTCCAGAGCCTACATAGTCCTCATCATCATCGTCCTCAGAAGGTGTCTGAGGAGCGACATATCGCTGTCCTAGGCTCTGGGACATAAAATACTCCATTCGGGCTGCATGGTAAGCTTGGGCTCGGGCATTCTTTGCAATCTGATCGCTCAAAAAGTGTTGCCTCTGAGCTACCAACCTCATCCGCTCATCCATGGTATTCATCCAATTTTGCTGGTTGGTCATCATTGTCTGCTGGTCAATCCGCAATGCCCTAGCCCAATCAGGCTCTCCCTGATACTGCTGATGTGATTGCTGTGACTGCTGTGGCTGAGCTCTGCCACGTCCTCTACCTCTGCCTCTACCACCTCGTGTACCCCGGGTGGACTGCGAAGGAGCCTCAGAATGCTCCTGGCTAGCCTGTGAAGGTGCAGGTGGTGGTGACTGCCTGGGCAACTCCCTAGGAAGTATCATAGGCTTGCATCTTATGCCAGGCAGCTTGAAGTTCTTCTTCCCAAATGGAATAGGGGGCCTCATCCTCCAATTTCTATCAAACTGCCCCATATCCACTCCTGCCTGTGCACAAAGCTGCCATATCAAGCTGGGGAACATCAGAGCTGACCTCTTAGACACCCACGGTGTCTGTCTCAACTCAAGTGATATAAGCTCTCCCATGTTAACCGGGCTCCCCACCTTGATGCAGTATGAGACATACATATCCAGGGCAGTAGGTCCAGAAGTGTGAGTCGAAGGACTCAATCTAGATCTGTAGAACATGAGAAGCTGGTACATGGGTGCATCCATATCAGGCCCATGTAGCCTACTCATGTCATCATCATCATATGTGAGGACATCCTCCTGACCCTCAAACATAGACATCAGTACAAGCTTCTTGAAATCCTCCCTATCATCGGCTCTCATCACCGGCTCCCAAAAATCTCTGCCGTAAGGCACATCCACTACTCCAAAAAATTGGTTGATGTGCTGAGGAGTGATGGGTACTCTAACCCCGAAAATCCAAGAATCCTCCTCCTCAGTGTTGGCTAGAAACAGCCTGGTCAACTCCCACGAATATGATCCGGCTGGGTGTCTCACGAATCTCTCCCAACCTCTGGATCTAATAGCATCTCGGAGTAGAGGGTGCTGTAAATCTCTATCTGAAAATCCTCTATCAGCAATAATCCTCTTCTTGTGAAACCTCTGGTACAGCTCGTAGGCTCTGGCACTCCTAAATACAGTGGCATCAAATATGCTCGGCCTGACATAAAACAACTCAGGGACATAAGCTCTAGGATCTTGCCTTTTCGGTCCTCCCCTAGCCTGCTGCTCCTCCTGCTCCTCCTGATCAACCTCCTCCTCATCTTCCTCTCCTCCTACAGCCTCAGGGACAGGCTCCTGTATGACTAGTGCAGCAGATCTCCCTCTCCTCGGTCGAGAGGAAGTGGAACTCGTGACAGGTGCCTTCCCCCGAGAGGCTCTAGAGGGGGCCTGTGAATGATCGGATGTCTCAGGCTGAATGGTCTGATCAGGCTGATCGGGCTGGTCAGGCTGATTGACCTCCTGATGGTCATCAGCGGGCACTGTAGTATGTCTGGAAGATGCACCACTCTTGGACTTACTCTTCCTAAAATAGGAGAGAAGTCCCTTGGACTTGGAAGCACCTCCTGATCCCTGTGGGTGATCCATCTGTATCAAATTTTTCGTGTGGAGTCTACGATGTTCAAAAATATGCTCATCAGGAATAGGAGTAGGAACGCTATCCGGTGACTGTGGATCATAAATCCCCATTCTCCCCTGGGCATGGGTATATACCTATAACCCGATTTCTTAGGGAGGTTTGGAGGATTATACATTATCTCAGTACCTGGTTGTACAAAAACTCTGGGTTAGTATCATATATATGCATTGCCTCCCATCCTCACACTTAAGTTTAAACCAAAGGTTTAACTTAAGTGTTAAGTATAAAGCAAACATATACATCAACCTAGAATGTGGGATTTAGATAACTCAATGACCAAGATGTTGTATTTTAAAAATTGTGAATCCTAAACTTTGTTTAAAAATATCATCCATTTTATTCTAAAGTTTAAAATTCATGTTTGAACATGCCTTTTTAATAAAAAAATCCTTATTTTATTAAATTTTCAGATTTAATAAACTAAAACAACCTAAATTATCAAACTAGTGCTTTACAAATGGTTTAAATTAATATTTAAATCCATTCCAATTTATTCATATGATAAATTAACCTATTTTAATTAACTAAGTTACAAATAAAAGAGTTTTTTATCAAAACATGGTTCAATTAACTCACATTATGAAGAACATGGAATTTTTGACAAGAAAATAACTTTATATTTTAAATATAGCTAAAATGACATGTTCTAGTGATGTTTCATTCATTTAATTAATCAAAAATGCCATTTCAATTAATTTAAAATAATTTCCAGATTTTAATTTTCAAAAATCCCAAATTTTTAATGTTGATCCACAAATTTTCACATCATGCATTCAAACCATGTTCTACAACACTTGTTCATGTTAAAACTAGAATTTAGACAATCAAAATCAAATTTTATCCCACATTCTACAAAAACCCAAAATTCAAGTAACAACACCAATACCAAAATTAATGTATTCCAAAGCACTAGAATATGATAATAATGGAATTAGGATAGCCATTCTTACTTAGATTGAAGGATTGGAACACTTTGAAGAGGAATCCCCAAAATTGGAAAACTAGGGTTCTTGAGCCCTAATTTGAGTAAACAAGCAAAAATTTGGGGTTTTTGGAGTGAGAATTGACAATGTAGATGAGAATTGATAGGAAGAAACAAGAATTGGAAGAATTTTTACCTAAGTGGCGCGGATTGTGTCGCTTGGGAAGAAGAAAATGGCGCTCGGTCGAAGGCTATGGAGAAGAAGAGGAGTTCGGTCGATTTTGTAAGAATGAGGAGAAAAGGAGATTTTTGAGATTTAATTCCCGATTGGACCGGGTCAGGAGCCTAAGTCTGAAAGTGGCGCCGAAAGTGGCGCTCCGGAGTAATTTTATGCGCCACCATGAAGGTGTGGCGCATTACCTGACTCTAAATTTTCCCAGGGTTAAAACTGGCGCATAATGTGGCGCCTGAGCTTGGTTTTAGGCGCCACCAAGAAGGTGTGGCGCCTAAACTGAGTCTGTGACACTTCGAATTTCAGCTCAAACTCAACCAAAATGATAGTTCATTTAATCCCTAAGGTTAGCAAGTCAGATTTAGCATAAATAGACTCCTCATATCCTTTCGGATCATAATTCTCCTCATTTAAACCAACTAGTTCATATAGATCCTTCTCCTCAATTTCCAACCGGGTCAAAATACACATGTCAAGATCAATTCTTCAAGCACACACAAATCCATCATTTCTCAATATTTTGCTACTTATTCCAATTCATAGGCAATGTCCTACTCAATTTATTGAACACATGCGATTAACATAGCATAAAATTTAAACAACATAATTAAACTAAGAACAAGATTCAAATTAATTTAACAAGAACAATAAAGCAAATAAAGGCACGTAAACAATAAAATGCAAAATATTTTTGTCTTTTTCTTTCATTTTATAATTTTTATTGGTTTTTATAGTTTTACTTAATAAAAACTCAACAGAATTAAAATGCAATGCAATTACTTCAATAAGCAGATTTAAATAACCAAATGCTTAACATTAATTTGTTCGATGAATTTAACTTCATCTCCAAAATAATGTTTAAGTCTTTGACCATTTACAGTAAATTCTCTTTCATCTTCAGCTTTTAAAACTACTGCACCATTATCCAACACTTTAACAATCCTAAAAGGTCCTGACCACTTTGTCTTTAATTTACCAGGAAACAGCTTAAATCTAGAATTATATAAAAGCACTAATTGTCCAGCTTCAAACACCTTAGGCCTAAGCATTTTATCATGATAAAGCTTTGTTCTTTCCTTATAAATTAGAGCATTATCATACGCTTGACGTCTAATTTATTCTAATTCAGTAAGATCTATTTTCCTTTTTTCTTGAGCTTCTTTAAATTCAAAATTCAACTTCTTCATAGCCCAAAGTGATTTAAACTCAAGTTCAAAAGGTAAATGACAAGCTTTACCATAAACCAATTTAAAAGGAGTCATACCTATAGGCGTTTTAAAAGCTGTTCTGTAAGCCCATAATGCTTCATCTAACTTAAAAGCCCAATCTTTTCTAGATTTTCCTACAGTGGCTTCCAAAATCTTTTTAATCTCACGATTAGTGACTTCTACCTGACCATTGGCTTGAGGATGATAGGGTGTTGTTATCCTATGATGAACATGAAATCTAGATAACAATTGATTAACAGCCCTATTGACAAAATGAGATCCACCATCACTAATGATTGCTTTAGGCACACCAAAACGAGTAAAGATTTGCTTTTTCAAAAATTTAATCACTTGTTTAGCATCATTTAAAGCACATGATTCAGCTTCTACCCATTTTGATACATACTCTACAGCAACAAGAATATACAATTTCCCATTAGATGGTGGAAATGGACCCATAAAATCAATTCCCCACAAATCAAACAACTCAACAGGCATAATTCCTTTTAGAGGCATTTCATCTCTTTTAGTGATATTACCAGCCCTTTGACATACATCACATTTTTGCACAAATGATCTAGCATCACGATAAATATTAGGCCAATATAAACCACCTTCAAGTACCTTATGAGCTGTCCTATTCGGTCCAACATGTCCTCCTCCAAGTCCTTCGTGGCAAGCCTTTAAAACTTTTTCAAAATCCTCATCAGGGATGCATCTCCTTATGATCTGATCTGAACAGAGCCTAAACAAATAAGGTTCATCCCAAATAAAATATTTAGCATCAGTTTTAAATTTTTGCTTTTGGCTATGCCATTTTAAATGATCAGGAATTACACCACATGCTAAATAGTTCACAAAATCAGCAAACCACGGATCAGATGAAGTGTTATTTATTAAATACAAATTTTCATCAGGAAATGCATCATTAATTAATTTTTCTTCCCCTTTTTCATGCTCCAGTCTAGATAGATGATCAGCTACAGGATTTTCATCACCTTTTCTATCTTTAATTTCTAAATAAAATTCCTGTAACAATAATACCCATCTAATTAACCGTGGTTTAGCATCTTTCTTTGCAAATAGATATTTAATAGCAGCATGATCAGTGTAAACTACAGTCTTAGAGCCTATCAGATATGGTTTAAACTTTTCACATGCATAAACAACAGATAAAAGTTCTTTTTCAGTGGTGGCATAATTTCTTTGTGCAGTATTTAAAGCCTGACTAGCATAATAAATAACATGAAGTTTCTTATCCTTTCGTTGACCCAGTACTGCTCCAACAGCAAAGTCACTAGCATCGCTCATGATCTCGAATGGCAAACTCCAGTCAGGTGGCTGAATAATTGGTGTTGTTACCAATGCTTCCTTGATCCTATTGAACGCCTCAATACACTCGTCAGTAAAGTCAAACTCGACATCCTTACATAGCAGCTTAAACAGAGGTAATGCAATTTTTGAAAAATCTTTTATAAACCTTCGATAAAATCCAGCATGTCCCAGAAAACTTCTTAAAGTTTTTAAATTATTAGGAGGTGGAATTTTTGCAATCACTTCTACTTTAGCCCTATCAACTTCAATGCCATTTTTAGAAATCCTATGTCCTAAGACAATACCTTCATTAACCATAAAATGACATTTTTCCCAATTAAGAACTAAATTTGACTCTTCACATCTAATCAGAACTTTTTCCAAGTTAATTAAGCATTTCTCAAAATCAGACCCGAATACAGAAAAATCATCCATAAATACCTCAATGCATGTCTCAATTAAATCAGAAAATATAGACATCATGCATCTCTGAAATGTAGCTGGAGCATTACACAAACCAAATGGCATTCTCCTATATGAAAATGTACCGTAAGGACATGTAAATGTGGTTTTATCTTGATCCTCAGGTGCAATTGGAACTTGATTATAACCAGAATAGCCATCTAAAAAGCAATAAAACTCATGACCAGCTGAACGCTCTAGCATTTGATCAATAAAAGGCAATGGAAAATGATCTTTCCTAGTCTTATCATTCAATCTCCTATAATCAATGCATACTCGCCATCCAGTAGTAGGTCTAGTAGGTACTAATTCACCATTTTCATTTCTAATCACAGTCATACCTCCCTTTTTAGGCACTACTTGAACTGGACTCACTCACTGACTATCAGAGATAGGATAGATAATACCTGCATCGAGTAATTTAATCACCTCTGATCTTACAGCTTCTTGTAGATGTGGATTCAGTCTCCTTTGGGGCTGTCTCACTGGCTTGTCATCCTCCTCCATATAGATCCGGTGTGTACACAATGCTGGACTCAGTCCCTTGATGTCAGCTATCGTCCAACCTATTGCTCTAACATGCTTACTCAACACTTGGGTTAATGCATTTAATTGATCATCATTTAATTTATTACTTGCAATAACAGGTAAAGTATCATTCTCACCAAGAAAAACATACCTCAAATGTGATGGCAGCTCTTTCAATGTCAATGTAGGTGGCTTTTCAACAGACGGGAATAACTTGGATTCTTCTATTGCACATGTTACTTGCACAGGTAATCCTCCCTCACACTTACTTTCAGCTAAATCCTCACAACTCTCCACTAACTGCTCAAATTTCCTATAGGGATCATGTCTAGCAAAGAACTCTTTCTCAATCACCTCATCCTCCTGATAGATAGCTGTGACTCTATTACACGGGTAGGTGTCAGAACTAGCGTGTTGTGTTTTAGTTGTCTTAGAAATGTCAAACGACACTTGTTCATTACCTACTTTAAGTGTAATTTTACTATCATCCATATCAACCATAGCCCTACCAGTTTGCAAAAAAGGTCTACCTAAAATCAGATGAATATCAATGTCTTTTTCCATATCAAGAACAAATCGACAGGGAAAATGAAGCTCTCTACTTGAACAGGAACATCTTCTACAATGCCTAAAGGAGTCCTAATAGATCTATTAGCAAGCTGTAGCTGCATCCTAGTAGGCTTCACAACTCCTACTCCTAGTTCTCTAAAGACATGTAGAGGCATCAGATTAATACTAGACCCGAGATCACACAGAGCTTTGTTAAATTCATTAGTGCCAATAATGCACGGAATAGTATAACTCCCAGGATCTTTTTGTTTAATAGGTTGCCTTCTTTGTAAAATTGCACTGCATTCCCCTGTCAGTGTCACTTTCTCTTCGTCATCAACACTCCTCTTTTTTGATAGAATTTCTTTTAAGAACTTAGCATACACAGGCATTTGTGCAATGGCATCAGAAAAAGGAATATCAATTCTTAAATTCTTAAAGACTTCTAAGAATTTGGAATAATCTTTATCTTCCTTAGCCTTCTTAAGACGCTGTGGATATGGAATAGGTGGCTGATATGGCTTGACCGGGACAGCAGACTTTCCTTTACCCTTATCCTGTTCAACTCTAAGTTTCTCACTCTCCTTAGACTCATCAGTGTTTTTATGCTGGCTTTCTTTTTCTGTATCCTCATTTTGATCATCTACAGCATCAGCTAAAATCTCTGGATCATCTAAGGTAGGGTAAGGATTATGTAATTCCTTTTTGTTCCTTAAAGTGATTGCTTTACATTGCTCTTTTGGATTAGGATCAGGCATGCTTGGTAGTGTTCCTTGGTGTCTATTTGAGGTATCCCTAGCAATTTGACCAACTTGTACTTCTAAATTCCTCATTGAGGCTTGCATTTGCTGAATTGTTTGTTGTTGAGACACGATTGTGCTCATTAACTCTTTTAAATTGACCTCATCACTTCCTTGGTTTTGTTGCAGCTGCTGTTGAGGTTGAAAGTTCCTAGGCTGTTGGTTAGGGTAAAAAGGTTGATTTTGATTACTGTTTTGATTATAGTTTTGGTTCTGATTTTGGTTTTGAAAATTCTGATTTTGATTTGGATTTTGATTTGGGTAATTTTGATTTTGGTTTTGTGGATAAGATTGACGGTTGTTTTGTGGATAGGTGTTTTGTTGAAATTGAGAATTCTGATTTGGATAGAAGTTTTGATTTTGAGGACGGTTTTGATTGTAGTTTTGCTGCCTATTTCCCATGTAGTTCACATCTTCCACTTGCTCCTCAGTCCCCTCACACTGCATAGTCTCTTGAAGTCCTTGATCAAGCAAGTGACAGGCTAATGACTCGTGAGATCCATGACAAATACCGCATCTCACAACTTTAGCTTGACCTTTCTTAAGTGTAGAAACCTCCCTCATCAAAGCATCTAACTTAGAATCTATAGCAACTGCCTTTTCTACCTCATAGATTCATCCTTTTATTTTATTTCTAGCATTTTTCTTACCAGGAAATTTTTTCATGTTAGAAATCTTTTTCTCTATGATTTCCTTTGCTCTAGAGGGTCCTATAGACAGAAAAGAATCTCCAGCTGCTGCATCCAACAAGTTCCTCCAATGATCAATCAGTCCATTGTAAAAGAAGTGCATCTGCTGCCAATCTTCAAAGCCGTGATTCGGGCATCTCGCCAGTAAAGTGTTGTATCTATCCCATGCTTCAAGTAAAGTTTCACCCTCATCTTGCACAAATTCTTTGATTTTTTCTTGCAATTCAATAACTTTGGATGGTGGGAAGAATTGTTCTAAGAAAGCTTCTAACATTTTATCCCAAGTAGTGACATCCCTTAATTGAAGTGAGTTGTACCAGGTTTTAGCTTAATCTCTGAGTGAAAACGAGAACAATCTCAACTTAATTTCATCACTAGTAACACCATTTATTTTCACTGTGTCACAGTAGTCCAGAAAATTTCTTATGTGTTCTACAACATCATTAGTAAGTGCTCCATTATATTGATTAGCTTGAACCATTGTGATTAGTGCAGGCTGAAGGGTAAAGCTTAAAGCATCTACATCTGGCCTTGGAGTTCTATTAAGCAGATTTCCACTAGTTCCTTGTAAGTGTTCTTCAATGGTCATTTCAGCTTGATCATCGTGCTCCAAATCACCACCATTACCTCCATTATTACCCTGATTATTATTATTATTCGCTGCCATGTTTAACATATTGAACTGAGCAACTAATTGATTAGTTTGAATTGTTGAAACTCTAGTCGTTGTAGAATAGTCTTCTTCATCAGAGGATGAATTAATTAAAATTTCCAACTGAGCCGGTCTCCTACGTTTCCCTAATCTAATAGCTCTAAGAGTACGCTCAATTTCAGGATCATAAGCTATTTCTGCTTGTTTGCTTCGCACTGCAAATATTGAATAAAAATAAAATAAAATAAAATAAAATAAGTAACAGTTAAATTAATATTTAACTTTGTTAGGGATATTTTTAGTATTGTGAAGATGTTCGTCATTTTGGCTGTTGTTGCAACATCGTGTCAACAACGCTTTATTATCTTCTCTGGAAAAAGCACAGGATAGTACAGTGACGTGGCATTTCCCCTAGCAGGCCTTAGAGGGTTTTAGATGGGCCTTAAACCCATATAAATACCTGTCTTCGTCCTTGAGGGTGTATGAGAGTAGAGAGCCGCAATCACAGTCTGTTTTACAGAGGATTAACAGCTTCAAGAGCTGTGATTATGGCGTTTTGAAAGCTGCTGAAGAGAGACCCCCTGGTTTACGTTGTTTGAAGAAGGCACCAACAACCATCCTGCTGCTGGTATATCTTTACCTGTTGTGTCTTCTACAATTCCTTGTGGGGTATTTCAGATTGTGTTTAGACATTTCTTAGATCATTGGTTTGTAAACACAATCGGTGTGTAGTGTAGGTGTCTTAGCACCTTTGAGCTCAATTTGATTGATTAGCTAGGTTCATCAAACACCACTTTAGTACCTGCCGATGAATTGTTTGCATTAGGGTAGATGTTTGATGCTCCCTTGTGTTCTTCCTAGTCTATTTGGGTAGATAGGAGAGTTCATTGGAATGCAAGGGTATGTAAAGTGTGATTGACTCTCGTTCAATCAGTTTGGTGGTGATCTAGTGGAATCCCTGGCTTGGTGCCCCCAGATGTAGATCAGTGGATCGAACTGGGTGATCAAATCTCTTGTGTTCCTATTTTGTTCATTCCGCACTCTGTTTCTTGTATTTGCCTCTGGTTGTATTTTACTGGTTGTTGAGACATCGCTCAAACAACTCTTACAGGGTTTACATATTCTGGTTGGGCCTGTCAATTGGTATCAGAGCAGGGCTCTAACGTTTAGCTGAGTCCGGTCCAATATGAATAGAGAAGGTGGCTCTGTCTCGAGACCTCCTCTGTTTGATGGTTCGAATTATCCATTCTGGAAGAATCGAATGAGGATATTTCTTAAGCACACTGGTGTAGATGTCTGGAACGCTGTTCTAACTCCCTGGGAACAACCTATGAAAGAGGTCCGCACGCCTGCTACTGAAACCTCTGCTGCCATTACTACTTTTGTTCCTGCTACTCAAGAAGAAATGTCAGCTGCTCAGAAGAACAAGGAACAAGGGAACAACACGGCATTGAATTGTCTATTCAACTCTGTGGATGAATCGCAATATCACATCATTTCGAACTGTGAAACGGCCTATGAAGCCTGGACTGCTTTGGAAGCAGCCTATGAAGGATCCTCTGATGTTCAAGCCTTGAAGCTTCAAAGAATTGAGTCTGCCTTTGATAGCATTCGGATGCATGAGGATGAAAATATTGCTGCATATCATGCTCGATTTAAGAAGTTGGTCAATGAGGCACAGTCCTTTGGGTTGAAGTATGATAATGCAAAGTTAGTTCGAAAGATGCTGAGGACAGTTACTCGTAGATATCAATCTAAGGTGTCAACTCTTGAAGAACTTGAGAAGACCAAATCCTTTACTCTTGAGGCATTGGTTGGTTCACTTCAGACTTTTGAAATGAACTACTTGGAAGAGGAGCCTACACGAAATCTAGCTTTCAAAGTTGAAGATGAGATTCAGTGCATCGACAACGAAGAGAAGGCTTACCTGACCAAGAAGTTGGCAAGGATGTTACAGGACAAGAGAGCTAAGAAGCTAAACTTCAAGAAAGATGATAAAGGGCGTTATCAGCGAGGTGTTTCATCATCCCGTGAACAACCTTCCAAGCATAAGTCAGACAACTCCTATGATAAGAGGAAGGGTTACAAGAAGATGGAATTACCTGAAAACTTCAAGAATTTAAAGTGTTATGATTGTGAAGGAGTTGGTCATAAAGCCTCTGAATGTCCTACTGCTAAGAGAAGGGTTGGAAAAGCTCTTCAAGCTACCCTAAGTGATGGTGAGGTCAGTTGTTCGTCTAAGGAAGAAGGAGATGACAGCGAGAATGAGGAGATGATAGCCTTTACTGTGAAAGACGTTGTTCTAACAACCGATGACACTCTATCCAAACACTTGTCTGATACAGAGTCACATGAATCCGATAGTGATGCTAGCAGATATGATTATGATGAACTTCTTGCAGGTTATGAATCGGTGAAAGAAGATCATGCTGTAGCTGTTGCAGAGAACAAGAAACTACTTGATCAGAAGGGAGATCTACTGATTCTTATTGATGAAAAGGATGCTGAAATCACAAGTCTCAAGACATCTTTGGTTACTATGACTACTGAGCGAGATACTCTATTGGAAGAAAACACTGCTTTGCTTGCCAAAACCCAGAAGATAGATAACATGGTTAAAGGCAAAGACAAGCTTGATGCGATCATTAGTCAAGGGAAATCACCTTCCAATAAAGAAGGAATTGGATACAAGCGCAATGCTAGACCTAACAAGAAAGCTGCACCTACCTTTGTGCGTGCAGGAACACTTGAGACCAGCTCATCCAAGTCACCTGATAAAGATGATTGTTCAGAGTCCCCCAAGAAAAGCAAAGACTGCCCTTATTGCAAATTCCAGGGTCATCCTGTTCAACTCTGTCAAAGACTTACCCAAGATCTCCTTGGTGGTCGCCCGGTTGTTTGGCCATCGCTGGAACTACAGAAGCAGGTCAAACTTACTATGATGTGGATTCCCAAATCCAAGATTGTCCCCAAGATGTGTCTTGTTGTACTTTCAGCTCAGAAAGGACCCAATGATGGTAAGTGGTACTTTGACAGTGGCTGCTCTCGACATATGACAGGTAAAAAGGATTTCCTTCTTGACTATGTTGAATCTGATTGTGGAGAAGTCCTCTATGGAAATGGTGCACGTAGCAAAATTTGTGGATATGGGAAAGCAAAAGGTGCAAACATGGGGTTTCTAACTACTGTGTACTATGTTGCTGATCTATCTACAAACTTGATTTCCATAAGTCAACTGTGTGATGAGAAATTTTTTGTTGGTTTCACTGATGCTGATTGCATGGTTATTGATCCCGCATACAATTGTGTTATTAAGGGAGTTCGATCATCTAACAATTGTTATGTTTTGAAGCCTGCTGTGGAATCAGTCTTTCTGTCTCAGGTTGAAACAACAAAGTTGTGGCATCAAAGATGTGGGCATATGAACTACAAATCTCTTATCCAACTTAGCAAATCTGGCGTTGTTCGAGGGTTGCCCAAACTACAGAGCAAAGCTAAGGTAGTCTGTGGTGCTTGCACTAAGGGTAAACAAATCCACTCATCTCACAAAATAGTGGATACAATTCAGACCACAAGGTGCCTTGAGCTGTTGCACATGGATTTGATGGGACCAACAGAAGTGCCTAGCCTAGGTGGTAAGAGGTACATCTTTGTATGCGTTGATGATTTTTCTCGTTATACTTGGGTTGATTTTTTGAAATCCAAAGATGAGGCTGTGTCAGTATTCTCTAAGCTATCTTTAAAGATCATGGCTGAGAAGGATCTCAAGATAGGGCGTATTCGATCTGATCATGGAAAAGAGTTTGAAAATCAGTTGTTCGCACAACTCTGCAACAACCTTGGTATTGCTCATGAATATTCAGCCCCACATACTCCACAACAGAATGGTGTAGTTGAGCGTAAGAACCGTACTCTCCAGGAGATGGCTCGATCTCTTCTCCATGCTAGTAATCTTGGGAAGCGCTTTTGGGCTGAAGCTGTCAATATTTCTTGCTATATCATCAATCGTGTATACATGCGACCTCAGACAACCACTACTCCTTATGAGATTTGGAGAGGAAAGACTCCTAACATTTCTCACCTTCATGTCTTTGGGAGCTTGTGCTATGCCTTGAAGGATCGAACTATTGTCAAAAAATTCGATTCCAAATCTGATGAAGCTATTTTCTTGGGATATTCAGTGGATTCAAGAGCCTACCGGGTTTATTTGAAGAGAACTTCCAAGGTCATTGAAACTATTAATGTTGTCTTTGATGATGCTAATCTCTCTGCAGGCTCAGTCTCTTCTCAAGATGATGATGATGATCCAATTCGGATTATTCCTCATGTCTCCTCCAGTGCTTCTCCTGATGTAATGCCTCCATCCGATCCTATTGATGTTTCTGATACTGAAGACGGTGATCCGGTTGTTGATACAACTGATGAACAACCTTCAGCTCCAGATTCTCCTAAAAGGCGAGGTCCAAAACGTGGTCCACGAGCACCTAAGTATCACTCTAAGGATGATATCATTGGCGATCCCTCTGGTCCTAGACAGACTCGAGGTCATCAATTAAATATTTCTGTATTGGCAAATATGTGCTTTCACATTATGCATTGTTTTGTTTCATCTATTGAACCTAAGAATGCTAATGAGGCTTTGCAAGATGAGTTTTGGATAGCTGCCATGCAGGATGAATTGCTACAATTTAAACGCAATGATGTTTGGGAGTTGATGGAACAACCAGCTGGTGTGAATGTCATTGGCACTAAATGGGTTTTTCGCAACAAGACTGATGAACATGGAAAAATCATTCGCAATAAAGCTCGCTTGGTTGCACAAGGCTTTACTCAGATTGAAGGTCTAGACTATGATGAGACATTTGCTCCTGTTGCTCGCATTGAGGCTGTAAGATTATTACTTGCTATCTCTTGCTCTCTTGGTTTTAAATTATATCAAATGGACATCAAAACTGCCTTTCTGAATGGCTACATCAAGGAAGACATCTATGTGTCTCAGCCCCTTGGTTTTGAATGCCCTGATCATCCTGACTATGTTTATAAGGTCAAGCGTGCGCTTTATGGATTAAAGCAGGCTCCACGTGCCTGGTATGAACGCTTGTCTACCTATCTCTTGGCTAAAGGCTATGTGCGTGGTAATGTTGATAAGACGTTGTTTGTACAACGTACAAACAAACATCTATTAGTCGCACAGATTTATGTGGATGATATTGTTTTTGGCTCTACTTCAGATGAACTTCGAGATTCTTTTGTACACTCCATGCAAACTGAATTCGAGATGAGTATGATGGGTGAGCTCACATTCTTCTTAGGGTTGCAGATTAAGCAAACTTCTGATGGGATTTTTCTTAATCAAGAGAAGTATGTTGGCACCATGCTTCAGAAATTCAAAATGGAAGACTGCAAGATTGCTCGATCGCCCCTTGGTCAGCATGACAAGATCACTAAAGATGAATCAGGGGTTTCTGTTAATCAGAAAATGTATCGCAGCATCATTGGCAGTCTCTTATATCTCACTGCCAGTCGTCCGGATATCTCCTTCAGTGTTGGTGTGTGCGCTAGATATCAATCTGATCCTAAGGAATCCCACCTTCGCGCTGTGAAACGGATTCTTCGTTATATTAAAGGCACCCCTGGCCTTGGTCTCTGGTATTCTAAACGGTCTTCATTGGAGCTAATTGGTTACACAGACTCGGATTGGGCTGGTTGTTCTGACGACCGAAAATCAACCACTGGTGGCTGCTTTTACCTTGGACAGAACTTAGTCAGCTGGTATTCTCGTAAGCAAAATGTTGTTGCTTTATCTACAGCGGAGGCTGAATATATTGCTGCTGCACATTGTTGTACTCAATTAATTTGGATGCGTCAAATGCTCTTGGATTATGGTATTTCCTTGGATGATTTCCTTATTCACTGTGATAATACCAGTGCTATTAATATTTCCAGGAATCCAGTACAACACAATCGGAGTAAGCATATTGACATTCGATTTCATTTCATTCGGAATCTGGTTGAGGATGGTCTCTGCAAGATTCAGCATCTCTCGTCGTTGGAACAACTCGCGGACATCCTCACAAAGAACTTGGAAACCTCTCGATTTGAGACTCTGAGGCGCAGTTTGGGCCTCTGTTTTTCTCACTGATTGGGTTTGATTCGGGTGGGCCACTGCTATGCTTGATTTATTTTTCTAGGCCCAAGCCCAAGCCCAGGGGGAGATTCTTTCCACCGATTTGGACGGTAGCCGGTAGCTCCCCTACTCATAACACGTCTCCACTCTCTCTCTCCCCAGTCGACTCTGCAGTTACTCCAGTTTTTCTCCCGTTCCTCGCGAAATTTGAATTCTGCTTGCAATGGCGTCCCCTTCTCACCCAAATGTCACTACTGATGAAGTTGTTGATGCCCAGCCTCTTGCCGTTGATGATTCGCTCTACAAGGCTCGACTTGCTGCTCAGTCGCCTGATGATGATCAGTTTCAGGATGCTCAAGAAGATGTCGATGCTACCATTGATGACTATTTCGTGGCTGATCCTGATGACGCGGATATGGAGGTTCATCCTGACGCTGAGAAGGGTTCTTCCCCTCAACCTCCCTCGGACAATGTTGAGACTCCATCGGTTGGCGCAGATCCAAAAGCGGATGTTCCAACAACAGCAAACCCTAACACGGGTGCTGGAAGTTCGACATCTCCTCCGGTCCCTGCCCCCGGTGCGTCTCCGTCCGCTCCTGTCCCGCCTGGTACTAGTTCGCCTCTCTCGCCTTCGGCGGTTGCCACTGGTGATGGGTTGCTCTTATTGGATCCTGACCTGAATGCTCCGCCTCACTCTGGGACTGCCCAACAAGTTCCGTTTGGTGGGTCGCCTACTGAGGGTGTTCCAACCACTGAGGAACAACCATCTCGGCCTGATACAGATGCTATTCCTCTGGATGAGATTAGGAGGTCACTTCGTGAGAAAGGAAAGCGCAAGGCTGTTCCGACACCCTCCAAACAACCTTCGAAGAAGAAGTCTAAGAAAGGTCCTCCTAAGAAGAAGTCTGCCCCTGTTCTCCAGGAATCCGATGCGCATTCTCCTCTGTACTTCTCCGCTGATGGAGAAAGGTATGCCTTGGAAACCCTTCCCTCTCGTGGTTTCATATCTGAGGAATGTTATGTGCATCCCTATTATGATCAAATTGGTTTTTCTGAATATCTCGAGAAGAAACATCTGTCTGTTTGGGCTACTTCTCTTAAGCGTTATTCCCCTACTGTGGTTCGTGAATTTTATGCCAATTTGCATCCTGATATCCTTGATCCTGTTTCCCCTTGGTACTGTAAGATTTACCTTCGTGGAGAGTTGCTTGACTTTACTCCCTCTGTGTTGAATGAGTTGTTGGAACTTCCTACCAACACTGATATGAACAACCCCTTTGATCTGCTTAATGCTGAGCTAGCTACTATAGCCTCTACTATTTCTGCTTCTAAGAAATCTGCTTTTGGTAGACGTGCTATGAGTCCTTCAGACCTTTCTATGAAATTCAATTGTCTGTTTAGGCTTGGAGCTTCCAATTTCTTACCCACTTCAAATGCTAGCCAGCTTAGTTCTCACATGGGAAAATTCTTGTATTCCATTGATGAGTGTCCTGAGATTCTCAACTATGGTTACCTGATCATTAAGCATATGTTGAGGTTTTCTCATGACAAAATTGAGAAGAATACCCATTTGCCTTATCCTGCTCTCATAACTCTATTTGCTCATTCCTGCCACCTGCTTGCCTCTAATGAGACATTCATTAAAGTCAAGAAACACCTACCTTCTGATAAGCTCAAAGGTCTCCATAATGACTTCAAGCTTGGTCCTCAAAAGCTTGGGTCAGCTCTAGTTGATCATATCAGAACTGAGCTGCAACAGGTGGAGAAGGAGTTAGGCCTCTTGAATGACAAGCAGATGGGCCTGAAGCGGAAGGTTCGAAAGCTGGTTGCCCTACTTCCCCACTCTTTTGATGCTCCAGCTGAGGGGGAGGATGATTCTGAGGGTACTCCCTGATCTGCCAAGTAAGGGGGAGTGACAGTGGATAAGATTGCAGGATTGCTGATTGTTTCACTGATGTTGGAACATCTTTTGTATTTTCTGGTTTTTCAGACTATGGATCTTTCTGGTTTTTTTTTTTTGGGATTCTGTAATTGCTGGATTTCTTGGATATTTCTCTGGGATGTTATTGGATACTCTTCTGGATATTGGTATCTTTTATGAATGGATGTTCTGTCTATGCCTATTCTTCAGCTCATATTGTTTGTGGCATGCTTACTTGTTGAGTTTCCTCTGCTCTCTGATCTTTATTATGTCTGTCTGTGCTTTCTCCACTGTTTTGACTACTTGGCCCGATCATCTCCACAAAGGGGGAGATTGTTAGGGATATTTTTAGTATTGTGAAGATGTTCGTCATTTTGGCTGTTGTTGCAACATCGTGTCAACAACGCTTTATTATCTTCTCTGGAAAAAGCACAGGATAGTACAGTGACGTGGCATTTCCCCTAGCAGGCCTTAGAGGGTTTTAGATGGGCCTTAAACCCATATAAATACCTGTCTTCGTCCTTGAGGGTGTATGAGAGTAGAGAGCCGCAATCACAGTCTGTTTTACAGAGGCTTAACAGCTTCAAGAGCTGTGATTATGGCGTTTTGAAAGCTGCTGAAGAGAGACCCCCTGGTTTACGTTGTTTGAAGAAGGCACCACAACCATCCTGCTGCTGGTATATCTTTACCTGTTGTGTCTTCTACAATTCCTTGTGGGGTATTTCAGATTGTGTTTAGACATTTCTTAGATCATTGGTTTGTAAACACAATCGGTGTGTAGTGTAGGTGTCTTAGCACCTTTGAGCTCAATTTGATTGATTAGCTAGGTTCATCAAACACCACTTTAGTACCTGCCGATGAATTGTTTGCATTAGGGTAGATGTTTGATGCTCCCTTGTGTTCTTCCTAGTCTATTTGGGTAGATAGGAGAGTTCATTGGAATGCAAGGGTATGTAAAGTGTGATTGACTCTCGTTCAATCAGTTTGGTGGTGATCTAGTGGAATCCCTGGCTTGGTGCCCCCAGATGTAGATCAGTGGATCGAACTGGGTGATCAAATCTCTTGTGTTCCTATTTTGTTCATTCCGCACTCTGTTTCTTGTATTTGCCTCTGGTTGTATTTTACTGGTTGTTGAGACATCGCTCAAACAACTCTTACAGGGTTTACATATTCTGGTTGGGCCTGTCAAACTTAATAATTCTAAATTAATAAACTAAAAACAATGAAAAGTTCACAACAAAATTCCCCGGCAACGGCGCCAAAAACTTGATGGGTGATTTTCACTACTCATATTTTACCACAAGCGGATGGTTGTCATCAAGTAATAAAAACCGGTGAATACCGGGTCGAACCACAGGGAATTTCAGAATATTATTTCATTCCGGAGAAATTTTAATTGTTCTTTAGTTCATTAATTATATTATATATTTAAAAAGAGTTTGATTGATTCTAATAGTGATTAAATTAAAATGATAACATTAAGTTTAAAATAAAGCAAATTAAAATTCTATTTAATAAAGATATAAATGGGAGATGCTTGTAATATTTTAAATATTGCCATCTTTATATAAAATAGAAATTGCATATTGATTTAGCATTTTCCAATG
Source organism: Hygrophila difformis (assembly GCA_030278955.1). NCBI lineage: Eukaryota > Viridiplantae > Streptophyta > Magnoliopsida > Lamiales > Acanthaceae > Hygrophila > Hygrophila difformis. Next base: position 30,562,333 of record JAOANR010000006.1, on the reverse strand, counting down.
TCTAAAGAGATCAATTTCTTAAAATTAATTATTTTATAAAGATTAAAAATATTATAATCTACTAATAATCAAATTATGCTTAAACGGATTTCATGGAAGCTGATTAAATTATCTAACATTCTGCAATCATTATTCTAGGCTTAAATTTGAGTCTTTCCCAAGCATACAAATTTTCCTATAGCAATTAAAAGGCACTTTTCATTTCCCAAATCATTGTGCACATGCCAGAATCCATTTATAAAGTAATTTATTCCCAATTCCGGTACTAAAATATTAATTCTACTTTTTATCTCCCGATTTAGCAAAGCGGAATTCACAGAATTGGATTCTAACATTTAATTATGCAGAATAGTGTAAATAATTTTACAATTATGGTAAAATAATAACAAAACATGGTAAAATGGATTTAATTAATAATATTAAAATGCAGACAGATTAGAATTAATGCCAGATTACTAAAAATAGGAAACACAGATTGATCGATTAAATTAGGGCTTTAGCAAATTAATGATTTGAATAGCAGATTTGACAAAACACCAAATATCGATCAATTCAATAACATCTAACATATAATCCTAAATTTAGAATATGAATAGATTAATATTGCAACAGATTAATTAAAGCACATCAAAGCAGATTGATCGATTAAAATGACAGATTCCAGAATTTTGCTAAATTCTAATTATCGATCAAATGCAGGCAGACAATACATAATCCAAATTCATATTCTAATAGTTCACACAAATTAATCCAGATTACAGAATTAAACATCGACATATTATATCGCTTCCATAAAAGATAGGTTCATACTTCAAAAGTGATTCTGAACTCCCGTTCTAGATCACTCCTAACACGAACATTATAGAAATCCGTCTACAAATTCGAAACATAACAGTAGATTACATTTAGAGGCAAATTCATAACATTACAAAGCAAGAAAAAGAAAGGCAACACCTAGAATAGGAAGAACACGCCTTGATGCATTCCTCCGGCATGGATTTGTGTTTCCGGCCTTCTTCTCCCATTTGCAGATGTTTCCAGTAAGTATTCTCTCGAAAAAGTGAAGTCTGATTGTGAAGAATGAAGAGAAATGGGCCTTAAAACCGTGTTCGGGAGGTTAGAAAACTGCTCAACCGCGACTGTGGCGCAAAAAGTGGCTCTCCGAAGAGGTTTTCGGCGCCACCAAGGAGCTGCGGCGCATACGAAGATTTTTCGAATTTTCGAGTGTGGCGCATTTTGTGGCGCTGAAAGGCACTTTTATGCGCCGCCAAGAAAGTGCGGTGCATTCTGACAATTTCCTAAATTTTACCCTGCGGCGCATTTTGTGGCGCTCCGGAGTACTTTTCGGCGCCACCAAGCTATTGCGGCTCATCCTGAAGCTTTTTTTCCATCCGAAATTTTCCTAAGTGTCGAGGTGGCGCCTGATGTGGCGCCTGAGCATGATTTTAGGCGCCGCCATGCCTATGTGGCGCATTCTGGAGCTTTTCCAGTGTTGAAAATTCTGAATTTTGCATCCTTTGACCTCCGAACATCTTCTTTCTTCATTTTAATGCCTGAAACATCATTGCAATGTATTAGAATTGCCAAAGTCTTATTAAAAAGCATAAAACAAGGTAATTGGGCTCGGATAAGCTCAATGTAACCGGTCTTATTAATATTTACAAATCACATGAAATATACATTATAAAGCAATAAAATAGAGTCTCATGCATGCAATTTAGGTTCATTTTAACATAATTTAAGCTTATTTAAATGTGGTTTCACAGGGTGCATCACCATTAAGGGGAGTGGACCCTTATATGGGGAGGAATACTGACCATGGTACTTAGGACGCGCGCTAGACATTCTATGTGTTACACTTAGGGTAGATAGACACTATAGGTCATAATATTTCATCTCATCATTTATCATACATCTTTTATTGCAGTGGTTGAAGCACCGGTATGGGACTGTGTGATGTTTATTTCGTGTATTTATTTTATGTTCCTCTATATTGTTATTTATATAGTATTATTGTTAATTGTAACATCCCGGTTTTTGGTCACCCAGGTCGGGATGTCACCGCCACACCTCCCTAGCAAGACACGGTTTCTCCGAGCTTACTAAAGAGATGCAAGGCTAGGTTTTTCAGAATTTAAAACATTCAAATAGCCCATGTACATATAATTTAAAAATAGTACATCAAAGTTGCAGCGGAAAAATAATATTTACATATATGTATCGCAGCAGAATTTAAATATAGGGCCAACATGGCCTAGTCACGGGTTAAACAGGCCCGTTTATACGAGATCTAGTCTAATACAGACATTCAAAATAATATATCACCCCAAGCTTCCCGTGTATGCATATGACGATGCAAAATTCTCAACTCTGGAAGAAAAAGAAATAAAATGGTTTGGTCAGCACTACGTGCTGAGTAAGTTACCACAAACATGATTATGAGGTTTCAAAGCCTTTAATTAAATTTAAAAACATGTGCATAATATCCATGATTTAATTTATCCAACTAATAATAATTTAATTGCGTATTTTAAAAGACAAGGGTTTCCATAAGATCATAATTCAACAACATGATAAAATAATCGCAAGACATAATTTAAAGGCATAATTTAAATAAGGAAACTATTTAAGTATTTCAGGATTTCACTATCCCTCTTTTATTCGATATAATCTAGTATAATTTATTCTTGGGGAATCGAACCCGCAAGAAAACAAACAATCGCCCTTGGGGAATCGAACCCGCAAGAACTCACATACATCCTAGGGAATCGAACCCGTAGGAATCAACACATATTCTGGGGAATCGAACCCGCAGAAAGACACACCCTGGGGAATCGAACCCGCAAGGTTTGACACGGACATCCTGGGGAATCGAACCCGCAGGAGAACATACAATCGCCCTTGGGGAATCGAACCCGCAAGAACTCAAACACACCCTGGGGAATCGAACCCGCAAGGTTTGACACAGACATCCTGGGGAATCGAACCCGCAGGTCAAACAAGTTTCGCAAATTTCACAAGTTTCATCAAGAGTTCAAGATTTGACTCGGTCAACCACAGTTTAATCTAAAATGCGTCTAAAATCAGATTTAATTTCGAAAATTCCGAAATTTCGCTTCTTACTCCAAAACGTCAAGATCTACAACTTTCGTGTTTTAACCTTTTCAATCCGAGATACCTAAATAGGTCAAAAACACTAATTTTCACAGAAGTATAGATCTGTCCGAATTTCCCAGGTCACAGTTTAGAGATTTCGAATTCTACCATAGCAAATCAACTCCAAAATTAACGAAATTTGACAGAGATCATCTTAAGACATATATCTACAAGTTTCATGTTCAGCAAAAGATCTAATTCATGTTCAAAAACGCCAACAAGTTCGGGCCAAGAATCTGTCAAGATTTCAAAATCCACGTCCTAGCAGTTCGGTTTCGGGTGGATTTCATATACCAAATCATCACGAAAAATTCTGAAAATTTACGGAGGTGTTCTTAACGCATAGATCTACAACTCTTATGTTCAACGCTAAGCCTAGATCGGTCTAGATCTAAGGTAGAAATCACCAACAAGTTCGAATAAAGAATCTATCATCGTTTCAAGATCTAAACCACAGGCAGGTCTGTTCGTGGTCGTTTTCGGATATCAAAACGCGATGAAAAATTATGAAATTTTACAGTAGATAGATCTACGTCTTAGGAACGTTTTTTGTGTTTTAAGTTTCTCCGTTTGAATTCGTTTTAAGGTTCGGAAAAATTCATCAAATCTGTTGCGTCGGTAGAAAGTATAAATTGACAGATTTTCGATTTCTTGTTAATCTTTTAGTTTTGAATGTTTTAATTCATCCCAAAACCATGTAAGAGTTAACTTACTGATTTACGGATGTCTCGGCTCGATGATTCGGAGGCGTGGCTTCCACGTTCTTCGTTCTCCCTCCGAGATCCTTCGTTTTTCCTCCACGCGTCCGGATCGGGGTTTAGAATAGGAAAGAGATTTAATTAGGATTCGTTTTCGAATCTTGAATGGAAAAGAATGGACAAGAATGGTTCGAATCTTACCCCGATGATCGAAGACTCCTAATTTTCGTCCAAGTCAGTCCCTTGATTCGGTTTGTGCCTCCGACGACTCCGGAATTAGGGTTTTGTGTGTAGAGAGATTTCGTAGGGTTTTGTAAAGATGTTCGGGGCTCCCAAGAGGGTTTATTTATAGATATTTAAGACCTAGGGCGTCCAAGATCTGACCCCAAGCGTCTTGAGTCGAGATATGTTCAACCGAAAGTCGAAAAATCCGGAATCGGGCGAGAGATTCACGCAACAAACGAATCTGTCATGTGGCGCGCTGTTGGCGCGGTTTTCCCCATTGGGCGCGCGGCCACCGCGCCGTCCTGGCCTGGACTTCGGTCTGGGCCGGGTCGTGCGATCCGTCGGGCGTTTCCTCCTCTCTTTCGGACTTCTATCCCCCTATGTTCCCGGATTCGGATTTCCGGGGTATCTTTGGGCTCCGATTTCCTATCTTAATTTTATTCGGACCTAAATTTATGTTTGGACTCGAGTTATTGAGTCCATCGGTGTTGGGTTTCCGTGTAACCATTTATTCGATTAAATTGTCTTCGGCTTCCCGGGTTCTTGGAATTTTGATTCCTTTTTAATTTAAATTTCATTTCTCATCTTTTATGATTCTTTATCCCTTTATCATGTTTATTATATTTATTTATTTATTTATTTTATTTATTGCATTTATTTTATGTTGGAAAATTCTCGGGTATTACAGTCTACCCTCCTTAAGAATCAACTTCGTCCTCGAAGTTGTGTTTCGGCTTTTCTCGTGCTAAAGTCTTTTGTTTGTTTTATTATTTTGTGACTGAACTTAGAATTAAAACTTCTAAGCTGCCTACGTACCCGGTGAAGGGATCAAGCCATAACGTAGTTCAAAACAATTTGAAGTTGTTTATTATATATATATATATATTTATTCAGGATACATCTTATCGAGTTGAACTCCAAAAATAAATTATTACGGGGTATCACATCCTCTCCCCCTTAGGTCTTCAGTTATGTCCCCATAACTGCCTATTCATTATTCTCAAGAAGGTTCGGGTCAAGGTTTAAATGAGTCGTGCGTTTGAAATGGATTTGTTGTTTGGGAAATCAAACAAGATTTTTGGAATAAATAGTGTTTTAATAAAAACTTGATTTTTATTGTTCCACATAAGGAAATTTCTAATTCGTACAAGGGTAGGAATGGCTAAGGTCGAGATTTGATATGCTTAGGCGTGCGCTTAGATGAACGTGATCTAGAACTAAGGCAAGATCAGTCTCTAGATAGCGTTCCTAATTCGATGTCAAGCGTCTAAGTCATCTAGTGCAAGCAAAAGATCTAAGTTAATATTCGCCAAGATTCTAAGTTCAAATTCGCCAAGATTCTAAGTTCTCTACATAAAAGAGATGCAATATGCAAATGCGAATGATGATTTCCCCCCAAAAATAATTTATGCACTATATATATTTTTCCCATGGGTTTTAAAATAGAAATTTCTCCATGGAAATAATACTTTAAAATTTAAAATCTTAGTCAAAATATTAATAATAGTTTTAAAATAATAATGGTTTAAAAATAATAGTTTAAAAATAAGAACAATAGTTTAAAAATATTACGGGCTCTGATACCACCCTGTAACATCCCGGTTTTTGGTCACCCAGGTCGGGATGTCACCGCCACACCTCCCTAGCAAGACACGGTTTCTCCGAGCTTACTAAAGAGATGCAAGGCTAGGTTTTTCAGAATTTAAAACATTCAAATAGCCCATGTACATATAATTTAAAAATAGTACATCAAAGTTGCAGCGGAAAAATAATATTTACATATATGTATCGCAGCAGAATTTAAATATAGGGCCAACATGGCCTAGTCACGGGTTAAACAGGCCCGTTTATACGAGATCTAGTCTAATACAGACATTCAAAATAATATATCACCCCAAGCTTCCCGTGTATGCATATGACGATGCAAAATTCTCAACTCTGGAAGAAAAAGAAATAAAATGGTTTGGTCAGCACTACGTGCTGAGTAAGTTACCACAAACATGATTATGAGGTTTCAAAGCCTTTAATTAAATTTAAAAACATGTGCATAATATCCATGATTTAATTTATCCAACTAATAATAATTTAATTGCGTATTTTAAAAGACAAGGGTTTCCATAAGATCATAATTCAACAACATGATAAAATAATCGCAAGACATAATTTAAAGGCATAATTTAAATAAGGAAACTATTTAAGTATTTCAGGATTTCACTATCCCTCTTTTATTCGATATAATCTAGTATAATTTATTCTTGGGGAATCGAACCCGCAAGAAAACAAACAATCGCCCTTGGGGAATCGAACCCGCAAGAACTCACATACATCCTAGGGAATCGAACCCGTAGGAATCAACACATATTCTGGGGAATCGAACCCGCAGAAAGACACACCCTGGGGAACCGAACCCGCAAGGTTTGACACGGACATCCTGGGGAATCGAACCCGCAGGAGAACATACAATCGCCCTTGGGGAATCGAACCCGCAAGAACTCAAACACACCCTGGGGAATCGAACCCGCAAGGTTTGACACAGACATCCTGGGGAATCGAACCCGCAGGTCAAACAAGTTTCGCAAATTTCACAAGTTTCATCAAGAGTTCAAGATTTGACTCGGTCAACCACAGTTTAATCTAAAATGCGTCTAAAATCAGATTTAATTTCAAAAATTCCGAAATTTCGCGTCTGACTCCAAAGCGTCAAGATCTACAACTTTCGTGTTTTAACTTTTTCAATCCGAGATACCTAAATAGGTCAAAAACACTAATTTTCACAGAAGTATAGATCTGTCCGAATTTCCCAGGTCACAGTTTAGAGATTTCGAATTCTACCATAGCAAATCAACTCCAAAATTAACGAAATTTGACAGAGATCATCTTAAGACATATATCTACAAGTTTCATGTTCATCAAAAGATCTAATTCATCCTATTTCTATTGTCAAAAACGCCAACAAGTTCGGGCCAAGAATCTGTCAAGATTTCAAGATCCACATCCTAGCAGTTCGGTTTCGGGTGGATTTCATATATCAAATCATCACGAAAAATTCTGAAAATTTACGGAGGTGTTCTTAACGCATAGATCTACAACTCTTATGTTCAACGCTAAGCCTAGATCGGTTTAGATCTAAGGTAGAAATCACCAACAAGTTCGAATAAAGAATCTATCATCGTTTCAAGATCTAAACCACAGGCAGGTCTGTTCGTGGTCGTTTTCGGATATCAAAACGCGATGAAAAATTATGAAAATTTTACAGTAGATAGATCTACGTCTTAGGAACGTTTTTCGTGTTTTAAGTTTCTCCGTTTGAATTCGTTTTAAGGTTCGGAAAAATTCATCAAATCTGTTGCGTCGGTAGAAAGTATAAATTGACAGATTTTCGATTTCTTGTTAATCTTTTAGTTTTGAATGTTTTAATTCATCCCAAAACCATGTAAGAGTTAACTTACTGATTTACGGATGTCTCGGCTCGATGATTCGGAGGCGTGGCTTCCACGTTCTTCGTTCTCCCTCCGAGATCCTTCGTTTTTCCTCCACGCGTCCGGATAAGGGTTTAGAATAGGAAAGAGATTTAATTAGGATTCGTTTTCGAATCTTGAATGGAAAAGAATGGACAATAATGGTTCGAATCTTACCCCGATGATCGAAGACTCCTAATTTTCGTCCAAGTCAGTCCCTTGATTCGGTTTGTGCCTCCGACGACTCCGGAATTAGGGTTTTGTGTGTAGAGAGATTTCGTAGGGTTTTATAAAGATGTTCGGGGCTCCCAAGAGGGTTTATTTATAGATATTTAAGACCTAGGGCGTCCAAGATCTGACCCCAAGCGTCTTGAGTCGAGATATGTTCAACCGAAAGTCGAAAAATCCGGAATCGGGCGAGAGATTCACGCAACAAACGAATCTGTCATGTGGCGCGCTGTTGGCGCGGTTTTCCCCATTGGGCGCGCGGCCACCGCGCCGTCCTGGCCTGGACTTCGGTCTGGGCCGGGTCGTGCGATCCGTCGGGCGTTTCCTCCTCTCTTTCGGACTTCTATCCCCCTATGTTCCCGGATTCGGATTTCCGGGGTATCTTCGGGCTCCGATTTCCTATCTTAATTTTATTCGGACCTAAATTTATGTTTGGACTCGAGTTATTGAGTCCATCGGTGTTGGGTTTCCGTGTAACCATTTATTCGATTAAATTGTCTTCGGCTTCCCGGGTTCTTGGAATTTTGATTCCTTTTTAATTTAAATTTCATTTCTCATCTTTTATGATTCTTTATCCCTTTATCATGTTTATTATATTTATTTATTTATTTATTTTATTTATTGCATTTATTTTATGTTGGAAAATTCTCGGGTATTACATTAATGTACCTCATTTCCCCTGCTATATCTATTCCTTGCCAGTACGTTGTATTGACACCTTGTTGTTGTCTGTTTTATAGATCTCCTACGGATGGCGCAGAGCACGATGATGGGGGTTCGAGTTGAGCGGACTAGCTAGGCTGCATTTATTTGTATTTATCATATTGGAGTATGTTATATGCTCTTACCTGAACTTTGTGATGGGAATAATTGTTATTTCTTAGGTGTGATCGGTGAGACACATAGGATTTATTTGTTGTGTATTTCTAGTATGCCCGTGGCCATGTCATTATATTATTACAGGGCTTGTCCCCTGGAGATGTTCCTGGGATTATTTACTACTTTGTTGGCATTAATACTGTGATGTGTATTTTTTTTATACCTCGCTTCGTATTGGCTGTCTAAGCTGAGAGATCAACAGTTTAGAATAGTTGATACGGCGATGGCGTCACGAAAAATGTTTTAAAATTTTCGGGGCATTACAATATGATACATTTTCCCATGAGCATTACTTCTTTTAGTCAAGGCATATTCGATTACATTTGGTTAAGGCCGAGGCAGTCTCAACTGCGCCACCAAACCCCGGGTTTAATTTTAAACTGTCCCTCTATTTTATTATCCACAAACTACTTATAGGGCACGTTTAGGAATTAGTTATTAGCTGTTAACTGATTATGTGATTAATTTAAGTAATAAATTAGTTAAAATTAGTTGTTTGGCAGTTTTGAGACAAATTTTTTTCCTAGAATAAGCTAATTCCAAAATATTGTTATTTACAATGGTTTCAAAAAGAGCAGATTGAACACTATTTTAAATTATTTTATCTTTTTAAATAAGCCAATTTATCTTAAATTAACTAGAATAATCTAATTCCATTTAGTTTATTTGCCAAACAGAGCCGTAGTTTGGGAAAATTGCCAAAAAGATCCTTTTTGTTTTCTTTTTAACTGGATCCATCCTATCCATTTTTTTGGCCCGTATTAATCCGCTCCGCTCCCCAATCCGAGCCAACTTTGTAATGACCCGAATTATTTAAATTGGACTGTTTAAATTATTTAGTGATGGGTTTATTGCACTCAAATCCGGATGGGGTCCCTTTTGTGTCAATTGAGAGTGATGGGGCCTTTTTGCAATTATTTATCTATTGGAGAGTTAAATGGGGTCTCTTTTTGAAATTTGGAAAAGGGGGAAGGACGGGAAAAAGAAACCGAGAGGAGACCGACGAGTGGAAGGGTTTAGGGGTGATCTTCGACTCACTCAAACAATCATGTTTCTTGGCCGATTGATTAATCGGTTGTTGGTAAGTGTTTCTCCTCGTCGTCTTCTTCGTATTGATTTTTATTGCGTTCGTTTTGTGGTGATTTGGAGATGTTTTGAAATGTTAGGATTTGAGGATTTTTGGAATTAATCGACCGAGTTCGTGCCGGACATTCCGGAAGTGTTATTGATCGCTCCTAACATCAAGGCAAGGGTCTATGGCTTAATTTACGTGTTTGGGGGGTATCGGGGGGTGAATTCCGGCGAGAATCGCCAGAAGTGGCGCTGAAGCGCCGAACAGGCGCAGACCGCCCGCCCTTGGCGCGGTCTGGGCGGGAACCGCGCCACCACCGCGCGGTTCCTGGTAGGGCGGCAGCCCTGCTGCCGTCTTGCACATGCGACATCTTCGTGCTTCGATTCTTGCTCCAATGTTGATTTGGACTTCTCATAGAGTTATTTGAGGGTTATGGATTGTATAATTAACCCGTAGAACTTGTTGAATTACTTGGTAGAGTTGTTAAAACGCATTATGATGACTAATTCTCGTGTTTGATGAATTGTGATGTTGTGCTTAAGCTTAGGGGCTTTACCTAGATATCTAATGCGCGAGAAGCATGTGAACCTAGTGTTAGGTGTTGGATAACTTCTATGTTAGTTGTATATGCATGGTATTGCATTGGTGTTGATGATTTATGGACCCGATTGGGTTGTTGATGATTTATATGATCGGGCAGCCTTCACTGGTGTTGTTGAGTCCCGATGGCCCTGCGGGGTGGTTATTTGGCTGTGATGCCTGAGATTTGGATGTGATGCTTGAGATTTGGTTGTGATGCCTGTGGTTTGGCTGTTATGCCTGTGGTCCCTGCGGGGATGGTGTATGTTACCCTGTAACGGGTTGGAGTTGATGATATCCTTATCCGTGGGTTCATACCGACCGGGTTTTTAGGTGCCGGCTAGGCATATTCATTTGCATCTGCATATAGGTTAGATAGGTGTATGTTGGGTCATGCATCACTTGCATAAATTGTATGATTGTGGTTGAAGCACCGGTATGGGACGGTGTGATGATTAATTGCTTTATTTATATTCTTCTCTGTTATTCATATTATTATTATTATTTATTGTTATGACTTATGGTGTTGTTTCCCTTACTCCCCGACACATAGCCTTGCTCAGTACATTGTACTGACTTCATTTGCTTTTGTCTTATAAATCCTGTTGGAGGCGCTAGAGCATGATTGGGGTATGGGGATGAGAGATCACATAGATAGGATTCTCATGTTCATTTTATTGTGTATATTTATGTGGTACTCTGTTCATTGCTGTTGCTTGATAAATAGTTGACTAGTTGAGGCCTGTGAGCCTAGGATTTACATTCTGTCGGTCTGTGGCCTTATATGATTTACTGCTTTGGGTTGGTAGCCCCGTTTGAGATATTGGCATGCTGTTAGATGCTGTTTTGTGAGGCTTGTAGCCTGGATGAGTTATTGGTGCTATTATATGATTATTTTGAGAAAGCTTTTCTATGTGCCTATGTGTTTTGATTTATCCTAGCTTCTGCATTTAAACTGGATTAATCAGATGATCACTTTAGGTTTACTCAGCCTTGTACTAGCTGTTTTAAATTAGCTGGCCACTAGTTTAGGAGAGTTGGTACAGCGGTATTGCAAAAATCATGTTTGAATTTTCGGGGCATTACAGAGTGGTATCAGAGCATGTGTGCTCTTTTATTGCATTAAAATTTATGTAGACATAGGCGGTGAGATGTGCGTGGGATACATATAGTGTAGATTTGCATTCTTATTATTATTCACTTGAGTTGGCGCATATCAATGTTGAGCCACAGTTGGGGAACTGTGGAAAACAATGGTACTCCGGTCAGGATCCTGGTGACTTCACAGTCATTGAGGACTGCGAATTCATTTGTTAGTTATTATTTAATTGTTATATTCTTTACTCTGCCATCAGTTATATGTGATATATGGAATGCTGATGATTTCTGCTGACATATTTGTTCATGTTGTGTCTGTTTTGCATATCAGAATGGTTCCTTGTCGCCTTAGAGGTACTGGGCGACGGGGAAGGCCCAGCAGAAACCAGGGCCCACCCGTTAGAGATAGGGTTGGGGACTTTGCACCTGAGGAGATGGAAAATATGGTTCAACCTGATGGTGTTGAACAGGGGAACGATGGACTACCTCCTCCACCCGCACTGGAGGTGCCACCTGTTGCTCAGGTGCCTCTCGGGAATCCACTGGTAGGAGGTGCAGCTGCCTTCAATCCAATTGAGTTCGCCCATCAGCTGGCACAGTTTTTCCAGATGTTACCACGGCCTGTAGTGCAGCCCGCCCCTGCACCCATTCCAGCCCATGTGGACTATGTGGATCTGTCCATAAAGCACCGTCACCAAAGTTTGCAGGGGGTGCTAGTCCATCTGACCTTGAGATCTGGAAGTACCAGTTGGTTCGGGTTCTTTTTAGCATCAACTATCCGGAGGACTGGAAGGTCTATGTGGCTCCCCACTACCTGGAAGGGGAAGCACTACATTGGTGGAGGACCCGCGAGCACGACCTAGTCGCTCGACCCGGTTTCAACTGGGAGCAGTTTACAGAGGCTCTAGTTCCCACTTCTATCCACCTCATGTCTTGGAGACGAAAAAGTTGAAATTTCTGGGTTTGAGACAGACGGAGAGTATGAGCGTGACAGCCTATCACAGGAAGTTTGTAGAGCTGGTGAGGTATGCTCCGGAGGTTATGCCCACTGGTAGGGATGAGGTCCGTCGATTCATTTCGGGTCTCAGGGCAGGGATTTAGTCTTCGTTCGAGTATCGAGCTTATGATACACTTTCTGAGGCGTTCGATTAGGCCCTGTATTTGGAGGAGAGCCGGGCTGAGGAATGCCAGCAGTGGCAAAGTAGAAAGAGGCATAGGGACCAGGGCTGTTAGGGGGATAGAGGCGGCGATCAGAGGGGTCAGCCTGCTGTAGGGGTCGCCGTGATGGTGGCCGTGCTGATGTGGGCAAGGGTGGTGGTCGTGCACCGCTATATGTTCGTAAGGTTGGACCCGACGGGCGACCAGTGTACCGTTGCTGGACTTGCCACGAGGTGGGTCATCGCCGAGTGGATTGCCCACATACTGGTAGGGGTAGACCGGTTCGGGCTGACAAAGGTGGCAGACTGAACGTTCTAGATACGTGGAGTCGGATCGTCGGGATGATGTTCTTGCAGGTTTGTTTTAAATTCCTTCTGTTGTCTATTTTCTTTTCATTTTGCTCTGTCCTTGTAAACTTTGTACCCTGTTTAGGTACTATTACTATTGCGAATCACTTTGCCTTAGTATGATTTGATTCGGGAGCCTCGTGTTTGTTCGTGGCTTTGCGATTTGTGCGGGAGCACAGAGTAGGACCGTTGGTGCCCTACCAGATTCCTGATTCCTTGCCTTCGGGCGATATCATTCGCAGTGATCACATATGGCGAGATGCGATATTGATCATCGAGGGCCGTGAATTCAGAGCCGACTTGGTGGTATTTAGTCTGGCTGATTTTGATGTAATCTTGGGCATGGATTGGTTGCGTTGTGTGATTCCACGTATTTGATGCAATCTTGGGCTGTGATTGCCATCGTTCTGTTATCGATTGTGGTATTCCACGTATTTCCTTCCGAGATCCCCTTGGTATTTAGTCTGGCTGATTTTAATGTAATCTTGGGCCGTGATGGTGATTGCCATCGTTCTGTTATCGATTGTGGTATTCCACGTATTTCCTTTCCGAGATCCCCTTGGTATGTATGTTTCTTACCGACCTTCTTTGATTCCACATGCTATTAGTGTGGTTTCTGTTGCTGCGTTGTGTGATTTGATGTGCAGGGGTTGTTCTCTTTCCCTGTGGTAAATAAGGGATCTTCGAGCAGAGGTTCCTGCTGCTTCGAGTGTCCCTGTTGTCTCTGAGTTCGGGGACGTGTTTCCCGATGAAATTCCTGGTCTCCCACCTGCTCGGGAGAATGATTTTACAATCGAGCTGATTCCTAATGCAGCTCCCATTTATAAGGCTCCTTATCGGATGGCTCCTTCTGAATTGAAGGAGTTGAAGGACCAGTTGAATGAGCTTACTAGTAAGGGGTATATCCAGCCGAGTAGCTCGCCTTGGGGAGCTCCTGTATTGTTTTTTAAGAAGAATGATGGGTCGATGAGGATGTGCATCGACTACAGGGGTTTGAACCGAATCACGGTGAAGAACAAGTACCCTCTACCTCGGATTGAGGACCTGTTTGATCAACTGAGAGGGGCCAGTGTGTTCAATAAGATCGATTTGAGATCGGGCTACCATCAAATAAGGGTGGAAGAGGCTGATAGGCCTAAGACAGCATTCGGAACTCGTTATGGACACTTTGAATTCACAGTCATGCCTTTTGGTATGACTAACGCACCAGCGATCTTCATGGATCTTATGCATAGGGTATTCTGTCCCCGGCTGGATGTGTGCATGGTTGTGTTCATAGATGATATTCTGGTCTATTCGCCGACTCGTGAGGCACATGCTGGGCATCTAAGAACAGTGTTGAACACAATGCGAGAGCGAAAGCTTTATGCTAAACTCTCTAAATGTGAGTTCTGGTTGGAGAAGGTGACTTTTCTGGGACACATTGTTTCTGGTGAAGGTATTGTCGTTGACCCTGCTAAGGTGGAAGCGGTACTAAAGTGGCAAGCCCCGAAGAATGTGGGGGAGATCCGAAGTTTCTTGGGTCTTGTTGGCTACTACCGCAGATTTATTGAGGGATCTCTAGTATTGCTAGACCTCTGACAAGATTGTTGAGGAAAGATGTCAGATTTAGATGGGATGATGATTGTGAGCAGGCATGTAATACCCGAGATTTTTACCGGCATCCAAAGGAAAAAAATTTATTTCGTAATCTGACCAAGGTCGAAATATCTCCGAGAAGAAGGAAATAATTTATTACAATAAATTATTGCTCGAAAATGAAATGTCGATAGATTAAAAAATTCTAAATGGAATAAAAGAGGGAAAGGAAGCCAGAAGATATTCCATAGATCGAGCCTAAAGGATTGGGATTAAATTCAAGAAAGAAAGGAATTTAATTCCAAGAACCCGTGAAGTCGGAAATAATTTAAGTAGATAAATTATTACATAAGAGTCAAAAGACGATGAATTCGATATCAACAAATCCAAACTAGTGGGATTTAAGATTTCAAACACGAAATCAATTTAAGTCGAAATAAATTTAAGATATGAATTACAACTCGAGAATGACCCGAAAAATCGAGCCCGAAAATGTAGGATGATAGAAGTCCGAAAGAGAGGAGAAAAGACCCGACGGATCGCACGACCCGGCCTGGACCGCAGCCCAGCCGGAGCCCGCATGGTAGCCACGCGATCTGGACCGAAAACGCGCCGAGGCCGCGCCACTTGACAGGATGCGATCAACTTTCGATTTTCGGTGATTTCTTACCTTATTTTCGACCCCCGACTTTGGTAATACAATCCCAGACGATGGAAGGGGTATATGGATGGATTTGTGTTGGTCTTGCACCATATAATTCAACCTAAAAACCTAGAGCAGCCCCAACACTCCATATTCTCTCCAAAGCACTCCAAAACCGAAAACCCCCAAAATCCCTTGTGTTCTTGAGTTTCCGACGAGCAACCGGAGCAAGAGGGCGTTGGAGAAGGAAGTGTTCAGACCCTAGATAGTGGTAAGATGAAATCTTGAACTTCATTTCATAGTTTTCATCGGATTTAGATTCTAACTTATGGTTTTTATTTTCAAAAACACAAATCGGAGCCAAAGGAAGAGGAAATCGGGTTGAGGAGATTCGTTCGTAGCCAATCCATGGACATCGAACGAACCTGTGACATCCTAGACGTCACCCACTGTAAGATAATTCCTTACGTATCAATAACGATGGCTTAGGATCGTTCGTAACATTAGTTTTAATCAAAACATTAAAATCGAACATAAAAGATTCACTTTTGCGCGATTTCTAAGATGGAATGAAAAACCCTATTTTAAGAATCCGAAATGAAAAACTCCGAACTAGAGATTTATTCCTAACATCTTAATCTAGGTTTTGTCAAAATTTCACGCATTTTCGACAAGATTTGATACCCGAAAACCCGTCTGACATTTTCTAAGTTGTTTTGAACTCTTCAAAATCCTGACAGAATACATGTCCGAACTTGATGTAGGTTTTTCTATCACTTCCGGTAAAGACGATGAATTCGATACCGACAAATCCAAACTAGTGGGATTTAAGATTTCAAACAGGAAATCAATTTAAGTGGAAATAAATTTAAGATAGGAATTACAACTCGAGAATGACCCGAAAAATCGAGCCTGAAAATGTAGGATGATAGAAGTCCGAAAGAGAGGAGAAAAGACCCGACGGATCGCACGACCCGGCCTGGACCGCAGCCCAGCCGGAGCCCGCACGGTAGCCGCACGATCTGGACCGAAAACGCGCCGAGGCCGCGCCACTTGACAGGATGAGATCAACTTTCGATTTTCGGTGATTTCTTACCTTATTTTCGACCCCCGACTTTGGTAATAAAATCCCAGACGATGGAAGGGGTATATGGACGGATTTGTGTTGGTCTTGCACTATATAATTCGACCTAAAAACCCTAGAGCAGCCCCAACACTCCATATTCTCTCCAAAGCACTCCAAAACCAAAAACCCCCAAAATCCCTTGTGTTCTTGAGTTTCCGACGAGCAACCGGAGCAAGAGGGCGTTGGAGAAGGAAGTGTTCAGACCCTAGATAGTGGTAAGATGAAATCTTGAACTTCATTTCATAGTTTTCTTCGGATTTAGATTCTAACTTATGGTTTTTATTCTCAAAAACACAAATCGGAGCCAAAGGAAGAGGAAATCGGGTTGAGGAGATTCGTTCGTAGCCAATCCGTGGACATCGAAAGAACCTGTGACATCCTAGACATCACCCACTGTAAGATAATTCCTTACGTATCAATAACGGTGGCTTAGGATCGTTCGTAACATTAGTTTTAATCAAAACATTAAAATCAAACTTAAAAGATTCACTTTTGCGCGTTTTCTAAGATGGAATGAAAAACCCTATTTTGAGAATCCGAAATGAAAAACTCCAAACTAGGTTTGTTCCAAACATCTTAATCTAGGTTTTTTCAAAATTTCGCGCATTTTCAACAAGATTTGATACCCGAAAACCCGTCTGACATTTTCTAAGTTGTTTTGAACTCTTCAAAATCCTGACAGATGACATGTCCGAACTTGATGTAGGTTTTTCTATCACTTCCGGTAAAAAATAATCCTTGATGTAGACATAAAAGTTGTATATAATTGTCTTAAGATTATGCCTGTAAAATTTCGTGCATTTTCATTAACGTTTGGATAGTCAAAACGCGATTTGAACAGACTGTGTTTTTGAAGAAAACTTTGACAGATTTTGAATTCGAACTTAACGAATTAATCTGATTTAATCCGTAATGATTTTGCATAAAATGCCTCTAATAAAACTTGCTTATTTTGGTATTGTGTAAGTGCCTATAAATGTTCATAAATTTTGGAGGTCGTTTGCTATGTCGAAAACTTGTTCGAAAATCAGTGCGTTGTTTTAGAAAAGTTGATAGATTTTATGTTTTGAAGAGATTGTAGAATTTCACTTACTTCCTCACCTAATTTCAAAAAACTCAAAACATGAAAGTTATTTGTTGGCGTGTTTCTGAGTCGATGTACGAATTTCAAGTCAATTGCCTGTAAGATTAATTTTTAAACTGAAATGGCGTAAACTGTGACGAGTATGCATTAACTTGTGAAATTGAGATTTTCTAAACGAACGATCGAAACTCTCTTTGAATGGTAAAATCAAACTTTCAAAAATCCAGTCACAAGTGACACCTAGGAGGATTGGTTAAGCTTGCACCTTGAATTCATCGTGTCCTCGACATTTAGATGGATTGGTTAAGCTTTGCACCTTGAATCCATCATGTCCTCGATATTTAGATGAGTTGGTTAAGCATTGCACCTAGAATCCCCCGTTTCCGTTATATAAAATCCCATTACACTACGTTGAAATGATATCGGTTACATAAGTAGGGGTGGGTGCTCCGCAGGGTACCCCTCTAACTTGAAACTCGTGCCCGATTGGACGATATGAAAAATTGCCAAAACGGCCAATGAAAACTAGTCTACACTCTCGTGTGTATCCGCATGGGTTACTTGAAACTCCGGAGTGGTACTGTGTATGGCGCGATCAGCGGATTGCTTTGGCGATTCTGAACTCTGTTACAGTGAAAATTACTAAACTGACTGCGGTCGCCGGATCGCCGGCTAAATGAAAACTACGAAATTCACTGCGGCCGCCGGATCGCCGGCTAAATGAAATATTGTTGAGATTGTGGCGTAACGGGGAAAAATTAAAAGACTATCTTTATTTTAAATTATGTCTTTACTCATGGAAAAATTTAAAAAAACTTTATCATTATTTTAAATTATGTCTTTACTCATGTTATTTAATTATTTACTATGTCATGTTTTAAAATTATGCCTATACCTTAATTTATTATTTTTAAATTTAATTTGGCTATGAGAATATGTGTATTAAATTATTGTCTAATGTTTAGTCAAATTACATGTTCTAAAGATGCATGCTTAAAAATGTATTTTTAATTATTAAATTTTACAACCCCTTTATTGTTATGTTAGGGATTGTCTTACTCAGCATTTTATATACTGATAAAATTCGTTGTTTTATTTTTCTTTTATAGAGTATGGAGAAATGGCATGAGCATGCACGCATATTGGGGCTCGGAAATTAAATTAATATCTGTGAATGTTGCATTTTATTAGACTTAAATTACTTACTGCATTTGACCAAGTTGGCCCAAGTTATATTTCCGCTGCGACTTATTTTATTATTGTGGACGATATTATACTCCTACTATTTTAAAATTAAATCTTTTGGGCTCGCTTTTAAATTATTTTTGAAATACCTTTAGCCTTGCATCTCTCAAGTGAGCTCGAATGAAGTCGTGTCTTGCTTGGGAGGTGTGGCGGTGGCATCCCGGCCTGGGTTATCAAATCCGGGGTGTTACAAGTTGGTATCAGAGCCCGGAATATTTTTAAAGCTATTATTATTTTTTAGACTATTATTACTTTTAAAACTAGTATTATTTTAATTATTTTAAAACTATAACTTTTGGAGCCAAACTTTTAGCCCAAATTATTTTACTTATAAGTATTATTTTTCAAAAGCCCAAAATCTTGAGCCAAAAATTTTTAGCCGAACATATTTATTTACTAAGCCCCAAACATTTTTTTCTTGTTCCAATACCTATACTTTTATTTGAGCCCAATAAATTATTACTTTTGGCCCAATATAGTGGCCCAAATATTTTACCCTTATTCTTTTAAAATTTATCAAAGGAGTAAAATTATTTTTAAAGGCCCATGGATAATTAAATAAATGCATTATTTAGATTAAATTATTTTTGGGGGGTTTGCATATGCATATGCATACATAAATATTTGTGCTGACCTTTTTATGTGAATCGTTTGTGTTACATAACATTCTAGTATTCGACTTGACCTTGAGTCTTGACTTAGAAGCGTTAGCTTGAGACTAATTGTGGCTTAGTTTTAGATCTTGATCGTCTATGCTTAGCACGCACATATCTATTCTCTGTCTTTTTCCATAGCTCTTCACCTATACGATATATTATGACTTGTCGAGCAACCTAATAATGAAAATGATGAACGCGTACATTGACTCCCAACAGAACATACGATACTTTAAAACACTGCATAACTCAACTTGAAGCTGACCTACAATACTTTTGGAATTTAAGAGCGGCTGACCATGAATGCATAAATAACCTAGAAACCCAAGTGCAAAAACTTACCGAACAAAACGAAGCAATGATAGATAGGATCGAGGCCCCAAAGGGATGGATCTGCTCCACCTTACCGACATCCTAATACCATTCAATCCTGTGGAGAATCATTTGGCAGAGCCGAACCCAGTCCCAAGCCCAACGGAGGAAGACCCTACCAACGAGGCTTAAGGGGATTGAAGATTATAAACGCCATCTATCTGATTTTGTCTAGTTATCCCTCTCTGAGAAATAGAAGCACTAGTTCATCTCCTATCTTTATACAAAAATTTCTCGTATGAAGAAATAAAATGTAAGTCCCTATCTATTATTACAACACTCTTATTATTCCAAAAAAAAAAAAAAAATCTTGAGGAAATCTTATTAAACCCTACACCCTACTAAGCCATGTCCAAGCAACAAAACCTTAAACTCTAAACACCACACCATATAAACAACTCTAAATACCACATTACATAATCCACTCTAAACAACTCCTATTAACACCATTTGATTCAACAAATTATTATTTTTCCAACACTTTATTAAATACTTAGAATCAGATCCTTGTGCGTTGTGACAGAATGACACCAAGAGGAAGACCTACCAATCAACCCACCCCACCCTATACCAACGAAGCACCAAGACAACCCAACATACCGATACAAAATGAAGGTGCACATGATCAGGAAGGGCAAGCAGTCCCCATACCCAAAAACATAAATAACCGCCTAAAAACTATAGAGGAAGCTCTGGTTGCCTTGGGAAATGCACTAATCAACCAAAGGCAAGACAAGAAGAAACGGGACCACGGAACCAATAATTTTACTCTGGTAGAAACCATCTTAGGGTAGACCAGAATAGACCACCTCAAGGCCACAATGAGGTAAACAACGGGATAGTCCTCAACCATCGTGACTATGTACCCCACTGCCCAAGGTGTAACAAGCCACATCTGGCGAGGGGATGCCATCAACCTGGCGCGTGCTATCGATGTGGTCGACAGGGTCACCGACTGCGCGAATGCCGGACTCAGATGGAAAACATTAGCCAGTGAGAAGATCTGACTACGGGTCCTAATCGGCCACATGACCAGGGTGTCCAAAATGGCAACACTGGGAGAAATGACACCCGTGGTACTGTCATACCACGTTGCCCGTTGTGCCACAAAGCCCATCTGGTGCGCGAATGTCCAAGGCGTGGAACTTGTTATAGATGGTTAGGGAAGACCACATGATTAGAGAATGCAATATTCATGAGGAGATGATTGAGAAGAGGCTAGATTTGGTGAACCCTCAACAAGGAAATCAAGGAAGAACTTTAGGACAACTGAATGACGTCGATCAAGCTGACTTGCCAGCTCAGTGAGAAATGACCGTATACAACGTTACACGACCCTGTTCCAAGATGATGCAACCACAGTTATGGGACATAACTGTAATCTTAAGGGAGGGAGGATGTAACGACCCAAATTTTATGTATCCCAAATAAACAAATTCAAATTGTTTTGAACTACGTAATTGTAATACCCCGTAATAATACGTAGACATTTATTTTTGAGCCCGACCCGAATATTTTGTATCCCGAATAAACATAAAATTGTTTTGAACTACGTAATGACTTGATCCCTTCACGGGGTATGTAGGCAACTTGAAAATCTCAATTCTGGGTTCAGTCAAATAATAACAAACAACAACACACAATAAATACAATCGCTTAATCAAACAATTCCCGAACTCGCGAGATGATAAAGCACAACTTCGAGGACGAATTTGATTCTTAAGGAGGGTAGACTGTAATACCCGTAATTTTTAGGATATAAAATAGAATTTAATCCAATGAGCAAAGAGGTTTTATTTCCGAGAACCCGTAAAGTCGGAGATGCACGGAAGTCAAAAGACGATGATTTATAAGCCGACGAACCCAAAACCGACGGACTTAAGATTTCAAACATGAAATCAATTTAAGTCGGAATAAATTTAGGATGGGAATCGTAATCCGAAAATAACCCGGAAAATCGAGCCCGAAAATGCGGAAGGATAGAAGTCCGAAAGAGAGTAGGAAAAGACTCGAGGATCGCACGGACCCGCCCGGACCGAGGTCCAGGCGTTGGCCACGCGCTATCAGCGCGGGGTTTACCCTACCACCGCGCCAACCCCGCGTGATTGCCCAAAATGCGGCAGATCACGCGATTTCGGCGATTTCTTGCCATAATTCGACCCCCCGACTATGGAAAGTGGATTTTGGACGGGGGAAAGAGTATTAGGTCAAGGGAGAGCAGATTCTCACCTCATTTACCAGTCTCCAAACCCTTCCCTACTCTCCCAAAACTCTCCCAAAGCCACACACTTTTCCGACTACTTCCCGACGAACTTCCGGCGACCAACGACGACCGTGGGAACGTGTAGATCAAGGTTTGCAGCCCTTAGAACATTGGTAAGGAGTATTTCAGATTCCTTTTCTCGTTTTTATCCCCAATCCTCAATCTAACTTTCGATTATTGGACTTGCAAACACGTTTGTGGCCAAAGGAGAAGGAGAACGTGTGCATAGATCCGTTCGTTGGGAATTTGGACGAGCCGAGCGACCCTAGGACGACCAAGAACTCTATCACAGTAATTTGATACCTTTCATTTCAATACGGGTGGATTAGGGGCGTCCGATTTAGTCACTTTGTAACGAAAAGTAAAAAACCGAACCTAAAAACCCTATCTTGCGCAATTTCTGAAATCCGTTTAAAACACATATTTCGAGAGTCCAATCCGAGAAACTCCAAACTAGACTTTTGATCCTAACACATTAATCTATGTTTTGTAAAAATTTCAAAGATTTTCATCAACGTTTTCTATTCCAAATCGCACCAAACATAAACTGTGATTCCAACTCTTTTCGAAAAACTGACAGTGCATAAGTCCGAACTTGATGAGCATGTTTCTATAATTTCTAATCCGATCTAGTCTTTGCTATCAAAACTAAAGTTGTAGATAATCATGTCTAGTATGTGTGTATAAAATTTCAGAATTTTTGGAGTCCATTTGATATGTTAAAAAGTCGAATTTGTGAACTGTGCCAAAACTGAATCCGGACAGAACACTGCCTGTGTAATTAACTCGATTTTTGACATGTTTCCTCACCTTATTTCGAAATAGTTAAAACACGAAAGTTGTTCGTGAGGGTGTTTTTGGTACACTGTACAAATTTAAGAATTTTCGGACTTGAAATAAATTTTTAAATTAAAAAGGCGTAAACTGTGACGCCAAACGATTTTAAAACGAAGAGATTTTGAAATTTCAAAACAAACGGTCGAAACCTTGAAATACGATAAATCTATACTTTTGAAAAATCCCGTTATACTAAATCGAAACTATATGGGATACTTTGGTGGAGGGTGAGTGCTCTGCAGGGTGCCCCTCTAGCCTTTCTCTGCGGGTCCACAATGGACGAGAGAATTCGAATGAAAAACTACGCCTAAACGGCATGAGATACTTGGCCTACACTCTCGGGAGTATCCGTATGGATTCCCGAGGCTCTGGAGTGTTACTGGGTATGGAAAATACGGCTGCGGCCGCCGGATGACCGGCTACACAAGAAAATTATGAAACGGCTGCGGCCGCCGGACTACCGGCTACACAAGAAACTTACTAAATTGGCTGAGGCCGCCGAATCGCTGGCTAAATGAAACTTAATATATTGGCTAAGGCCGCCGGATCGCCGGCTAAATGACACTTATTAAATTGGCTGAGGCCGCCGGATCGCCGGCTAAATAACACTTATTAAATTGGTTGTGGCCGCCGGATCGCCGGCTAAACAAAAACTTACGAAATGGCTGCGGCCGCCGGATCGACGGCTACACTAAATATTATTGAGTGGTGACGTAACGGGGGAAAATAAAAGACTTAATTCTTTTACGTATTTATTTATTTATATTTACATCGTGCTTAAATTATTATTTATGAATTTAAATGCATGTTCAAGTATACAAATCAAATTCTTATCGTTCTTAAAAAAATTTAAAAATTATGTTCTATCTTATTTTTAAATTATGCCTTTACTCATGCTATTTAAAATGCCATGTTTTAAAATCGTGCCTATGCCTTAAATTCTCATTTTTAAACTTAATTTGGCTATGAGAATATGTGTATTACATTATTGTCTAGTAATTAGTCGAATTACACGTTTTTGATATGCATGCTTAAAAATGAGTTTTTAATTATTAAAATTTTAAAACCCCTTTATTGCTACATTAGGAATTAACTTACTCAATATTTTATATACTTATAAAACCCGTTGTTTCATTTTTCTTTACAGAGTACAGAGAGATGGCATGAGCATGCACGCATATTGGGGCTCGGGAACTAAATTAATAACTGTGAATGTTGCATTTTAGACTTAAGTTATTTACTGTGTGTTTGGCCATGTAGGCCGTATTTATATTTCCACTACATTACATATATTTTTTTTTTGAGGATAGAAAAATTTTATTCCATAACCGAACAAGTTTACAAAATCACAGTCAGACCATTAACCAAACTGTCATCACTGTACGCCATGAACAATTATGCCGGCAAAAGAGGCATATGAGACTCAAATCCATAGCTCAGACCAACAGAGTTACAACGTTTACCGCCGAATTCCGGCATCATTGTTCCATTTGATTTATCATCTATCCGCAACAGCCTTGCTTCTTACCACGAGTTTTCTCCGCTTCCCACCCTCATCAGCTTCATTAGACGAGACGACACATGATCCACAGCCTCTTAGTCGTTCTGTGATGGTACCCTGACCCGACAGTGCCCTTGTACAAAAGATTTTCACCACCTCTCCTCTTTGATCGTTAACCAAATATTCTTATCCCTTTCTCTGCAAAAGGATCACCGAGGCATAACCAAGAATATCATCGTCATGAACCAAAATCAGAAACCGCCTATCCCAACTATAGTGCCTGTGTACCCGTCCTCAAAGATGAAAATTCAATGGGGTTT
Source organism: Hygrophila difformis (assembly GCA_030278955.1). Lineage (NCBI taxonomy): Eukaryota > Viridiplantae > Streptophyta > Magnoliopsida > Lamiales > Acanthaceae > Hygrophila > Hygrophila difformis. The sequence goes on along the minus strand of JAOANR010000006.1, from coordinate 30,537,810 downwards.
TCAATTGGTGTACCTACATGACATCCCCGCAAGCTTACTCATAAACACATGACCCCTGCACATACTCAAACTCAGTATATCGAAACCGCGGTTCTGTGAAAGGGTCATATCAGGACCAAGGCAAGAACTAGGGAAGGAAATTAAGTGCTATGGGTAGAGAAGGAAGAAATAAAGGACAAAAGGAATAAGGGAAGGCAAGAACTAGGGAAGGAAATTAAGTGCTATGGATAGAGAAGGAAGAAATAAGTAACTCACGGAATAAGGGAACCGATCATGCTTGGTCACACCAAAAGTTCGGGCCATGTTACAATTAGAACAACTGAACAACCGATCATTACATATATTTATATTTAGATATTATTTTTCCGCTGCAACTTATTATTAACTTCAAGTTATATACGATGGGTTGTTTACTTATTCAAATGTTTTAAACACTGAAACCATAGCCTTGCATCTCTCTAGAAAGCTCGAAAAAGTCGTGTCTTGCTAGGGAGGTGTGGCGGTGGCATCCCGGCCTGGGTTATCAAATCCGGGGTGTTACAATAATGACTTTGATCCCTTCACAGGGTACGTAGGCAACTTGAAAATTTCAATTCTGGGTTCAGTCAAAGAATATCATACAATAACATATGATAACACAATAATACAATAACACAATATAGAAATGAACGAAATGAACGATAGAACCTTAGTTCTAAGCTCGCGAAAAGCTAACACACTACTTCGAGGACGAAGTTGATTTCTAAGGGGGGTAGACTGTAATACCCGAGATTTTTATCGACATCCAAAGGAATAAAATTTATTTCGTAATCTGACCAAGGTCGAAATATCTCCGAGAAGAAGGAAATAATTTATTACAATAAATTATTGCTCGAAAATGAAATGTCGATAGATTCAAAAACTCTAAATGGAATAAAAGAGGGAAAGGAAGCCCGAAAATATTCCATAGATCGAGCCTAAAGGATTGGGATTAAATTCAAGAAAGAAAGGAATTTTAATTCCAAAAACCCGTGAAGTCGAAAATAATTTAAGTAGATAAATTATTACACGGGAGTCAAAAGACGATGCATTCGATACCGACAAATCCAAACTAGTGGGATTTAAGATTTCAAACACGAAATCAATTTAAGTCGAAATAAATTTAAGATAGGAATTACAACTCGAGGATGACCCGAAAAATCGAGCCCGAAAATGTAGGAGGATAGAAGTCCGAAAGAGAGGAGAAAAGACCCGACGGATTGCACGATCCGGCCCGGACCGCAGCCCAGCTGGAGCCCGCATGGTGGCCGCGCAGTCTGCACCGAAAACGCGCCGAGGCTGCGCCACTTGACATGATGCGATCAACTTTCAATTTTCGGTGATTTCTTACCTTATTTTCAATCCCCGACTTTAGTAACACAATCCCAGACGATGGAAGGGGTATATGGACGGATTTGTGTTGGTCTTGCACCATATAATTCGACCTAAAAACCCTAGAGCAGCCCCAACACCCCATATTCTCTCCAAAGCACTCCAAAACTGAAAACCCCCAAAATCCCTTGTGTTCTTGAGTTTCCGACGAGCAACCGGAGCAAGAGGGCATTGGAGAAGGAAGTGTTCAGACCCTAGATAGTGGTAAGATGAATTCTAGAACTTTGTTTCATAGCTTTCGTCGGATTTAGATTCTAACTTATGGTTTTTATTCTAAAAAACACAAATCGGAGCGAAAGGAAGAGGAAATCGGGTTGACGAGATCCGTTCGTAGCCAATCCGTGGACACCGAACGAACCTGTGACATCCTAGATATCACCCACTGTAAGAAAATTCCTTACGTATCAATACGGTGGCTTAGGATAGTTCGTAACATTAGTTTTAATCAAAACATTAAAATCGAACTTAAAAGATTCACTTTCGAGCGTTTTCTAAGATGGAATGAAAACCTTATTTTGAGAATTCGAAATGAAAAACTCTGAACTAGAGATTTGTTCCTAACATTTTAATCTAGGTTATGTCAAAATTTCACGCATTTTCAACGAGATTTGATACCCCAAAACCCGTCTGACATTTTCTGAGTTGTTTTGAACTTTTCAAAATCCTGACAGAATACATGTCCGAACTTGATGTAGGTTTTTCTATCACTTCCGGTAAAAACTAATCCTTGGTGTAATCGTAAAAGTTGTATATAATTGTCTCAAGATTATGCCTGTTCGTGCATTTTCATTGACGTTTGGATAGTCAAAACTTGATTTGAACATACTGTGTTTTTGAAGAAAACTTTGACAGATTTTGAATTCGAACTTAACGAATTAATCTGATTTAATCCGTAATGATTTTGAATAAAATGCCTCTTACAAAACTTGCTTATTTTGGTGTCCTATAAGTGCCTGTAAATGTTTATAAATTTTGGAGGTCGTTTGCTATGTCGAAAACTTGTTTGAAAATCAGTGCACTGTTTTAGAAAAGTTGACAGATTTTATGTTTTGAAGAGATTGTAGAATTTAACTTACTTCCTCACCTAATTTCGAAAAACTCAAAACATGAAAGTTGTTCGTTAGCGTGTTTTTGAGTCGCTATACGAATTTCAAGTCAATTTCCTTTAAGATGAATTTTTAAACTGAAATGGCGTAAAATGTGACGAGTATGCATTAAACTTGTAAAATTGAGATTTTCTAAACAAACGATCGAAACTCTCTTTGAATGATAAAAATCAAACTTTCAAAAATCCAGTCACAAGTGACACCTAGGAGGATTCGTTAAGCTTTCACCTTGAATTCATCGTGTCCTCGACATTTAGATAGGTTGGTTAAGCTTTGCACCTTGAATCCATCATGTTCTCGATATTTAGATGAGTTGGTTAAGCATTGCACCTAGAATCCCCCGTGTCCGTTATATAAAATCTCATTACACTAAGTTGAAATGTTATCGGTTACATAAGTAGGGGGTGAGTGCTCCGCAGGGTGCCCCTCTAACTTGAAACTCGTGTCCGATGGGACGATATGAAAAATTGCCAAAACGACCAATGAAAACTAGTCTACACTCTCGTCTGTATCCGCATAGGTTACTCGAGGCTCCGGGGTGGTACTGTGTATGGCGCGATCAGCGGATTGCTTTGGCGATTCTGAACTCTGTTACAATGAAAATTACTAAATTGACTGCGGTCGCCGGATCGCCGGCTAAATGAAAACTACGAAATTGGCTGCGGCAGCCGGATCGCCGGCTAAATGAAATATTGTTGAGATTTTGGCGTAACGGGAAAAAATTAAAAGACTTTATCTTTATTTTAAATTATGTCTTTACTCATGGAAAAATTTAAAAGACTTTATCTTTATTTTAAATTATGTCTTTACTAATGGAAAATTTTAAAAGACTTTATCTTTATTTTAAATTATGTCTTTACTCATGTTATTTAATTATTTACTATGTCATGTTTTAAAATTATGCCTATGCCTTAATTTATTATTTTTAAATTTAATTTGGCTATGAGAATATGTGTATTAAATTATTGTCTAATGTTTAGTCAAATTACATGTTCTAAAGATGCATGCTTAAAAATGTATTTTTAATTATTAAATTTTAAAACTCCTTTATTGTTATGTTAGGGATTGTCTTACTCAGTATTTTATATACTGATAAAACCCGTTGTTTTATTTTTCTTTTACAGAGTATGGAGAAATGCCATGAGCATGCACGCATATTGGGGCTCGGGAATTAAATTAATATCTGTGAATGTTATATTTTATTAGACTTAAATTACTTACTGCATTTGGCCATGTTGGCCCAAGTTATATTTCCGCTACGACTTACTTTATTATTGTGGACGATATTATACTATTTTAAAATTAAATCTTTTGGGCTCGCTTTTAAATTATTTTTGAAATACCTTTAGCCTTGCATCTCTCAAGTGAGCTCGAATGAAGTCGTGTCTTGCTTGGGAGGTGTGGCGGTGACATCCCCGCCTGGGTTATCAAATCCGAGGTGTTACAAGGCATTCGAACTGTTGAAGAAGAAAGTGGCAGAGGCACCTGTTTTGGTATTGCCTGATGATTCAGGTGAGTATGAAGTTTACACGGATGTGTCACTTAAGGGTTTAGGTTGTGTGTTGATGCAGAATGGGAAGGTGATTGTTTATACATCTCGACAGCTTAAGCCACATGAGCAAAACTACCCGACTCACGATTTGGAGATGGCAGCGGTACTACATGCTCTGAAAATCTGGAGACACTATCTGTATGGGGCAAAGTGTAGAATTTATTCAGATCATAAGAATCTGAAGTGTCTGTACACCTCAGACCACATGAGTGGCAGACAGATGAGATGGATGGAATTATTGCAGGACTATGACACGGATATTCAGTACATTGAGGGGAAGGCGAACCGGGTGGCAGATGCTTTGAGCAGGAAGGAGCATCATTTAGTGGCATTCTTGGGAGTGATGCCTGAATGGCGCAGGAAACTACTCAGACTTGAGGTTCAGGTAGTTCATGTTGGCTCTATTCAGTACTCCTTAAACATGCTAGTTACAACATCATCTTTGATTGATGAGATATTTTCTAGTGAGCATTATAGTGCGGAGATGGCAGTTTTGAGATAGAAGATTCAGGATGATAAGGCTCCGGGTTTCAGAATTGATGATAGGGGCATGGTGAGATATGGTGATAGATGGTGCATTCCGGAGCGTTGTGATGACCTGAAGAGAAAGGTTATGGATGAGGCTCACACGACTCCTTATTCTGTTCACCCAGGGGTCACAAAGATGTATAAAGACATCCGACAGACTTATTGGTGGAACAACATGAAGAGGGAGATAGTTGAATATGTGGCTAAGTGTGCCACATGTCAGCTAGCTTATAATAATAATAATAATAATAATAATAATAATAATAATAATAATAATAATAATAATAATAATAATAATAATAATAATAATCTATATCTATATAATATATAATATGAAGTATAACATATATATAGTATATAAAAACAATATCCCTTATGAACAGTAACCTACTCTTATGAACAGTAATCTATCAATTCTCTCTCACAAAAATCCCCTTATGAACAGTAACCTACCTATTTCATCAACTTTCACTTTCTACACGCAATCCAATACACATTTCTAATAATTAATAGCTCATCAATAACTCAAAATGTATACAAGAAAAAAATTCTAAAAATTTGATATTTTAAAACTACATGATGAGACGAATCTAACAAGATCCCACTTGACTATGTTTTTTTTTCTTATATTGATGTTGTATAAGCATTAGTCAAAGGTTAATAATAAACAGTAGCAAAAGTGAATTTCTTTTCACTATAAAATGAAGGAATTATTTTAAAAAAATGAAATAGTGAACTTTCAAAATATAGGAGAACCAAATTTGAGCGAAATTATTCACGTTAAATAATTATATTTCATTAATTAAGATAAAGAATACTACCAAATAAAATATGTAACAAAAACTTTATGGACTTGATAGTTGAATAATAAACAGTAGCAAAAATCAATCACTTTTCACTATAAAAATGATGGAATTATAAAAAAAGTAAAAAAATAATGCACTTTCAAAATATAGGAGAACCAAATCCTAGCGAAATTCACATTATATAATTTAATTTCATTAATTATTATAGATAGAGAATACTAGCAAATAAAGGATGTAATAAAAACTTTATGGGTTGATATTATATTTATTCTTTAAATATAATTTCAGTATTTGTTATTATTCTTAACCATTACTCTATTAATTGAAATTATAGTTAAAGAATATATTGTAAATTATTAATAAATACTTTTATAGATTGATATATTAAATTCATTAACGAATAGCAAATATTTATATTAATAAATTAACTAAATTAGATAAATTGCAATACGATAATAAGTTAATGAAACTATAGCCATTTTAATTTGTCAATGGATTCATTACAAGAATATTTCTAATATTTTCTAATTTAATTTTGAAATATCTACATCTTTATGAAATTTCTAATATCCCAACGCTTAAGGGTGTGAATCAATATCAATAATAATCAATTATCGAGTACAATACGATTTCACGTACTTTCTTTGTCAATGTATTACATTAGAGTTGTGAATAGAAAGATTTTTTTCTTTGCTTTTTTTTTTTATCATTTCAACTATTGTTTGTAGTATAAGTATTTTTTAAGATACTAAATTGTAGGAGTATTACATAAATATTGGTAATGGCATATGATGGTCGATTTCTATGCAATGTATAGATGTACTCACATAATGCTTGAAATAGTTTAAGGAGAATGGGGAATGTAATTGACATAATAAAATTAAACAATTTTATTTGTTAAATTAGATAATTTTATTCATATTGTCTCTAATTTTCGCCCATTGGGCGGGTAATAATAATAATAATAATAATAATAATAATAATAATAATAATAATAATAATAATAATAATAATAATAATAATAATAATAATAGGATGCAACAAAGATGCACACCAAAGGGAATAGAATTAGGAATTGGGACCCTAAACATATACCAATACAAAGCTTTTGATTTTTTAACATCAATATTACCATACGGTACATATGCCCATGCCACAACGAATTGGGACCCTAATGCATCTTACACTTTGTTGTCATCACACAAAGGATGTTGTAGCTTATAGTTTAGTTGGGCCATTCTTCCAAAACTTAACGAATATAACCAACAAGAGCGACCTTTGTAGGAAGCATTCAAACAGGTAAGGAATATTAATAAACCCGAAACAAATAGAGTAATACCAAGGAATATTAAAAGTAAGGATCCTTCAAACAGAATAGACCTTGAAGAAGTCGAAATATGCCACAATGTTAGCCACTCCAATGTGCCCCATAAATCCCTCAACACATTTTACTCATGAATTTATTAGAATCTAACATAAACCCTGTTAAGGAAATATCCTGTGTTGTGAAGATGTTCGTTGTTACACCGATGTTGAGACAACCCTCCAACAACGAGTACTCTGCAAACTGGAAAGTACATAAAGGAAAGTGACGTGGCCATTTCCCTTAGCAGGCTTTTAGGGCTTTTTGATGGGCCTTGCACATCTATAAATACCTGTTTTCGTCCTCCATTCTTCTCAAGACTTATTCCAGCCGCAAAGGATAGAAAACAGAGCATTTCTTCAAGGTCCTTCCCTGCCATGGTGATCTAAAGGAAGCTGGAGCCATAATCCCCCCAGTTCGTTGTTGACAGTAGGCAGAAACAACCATTCTACAGCTGGGTATTTCTTTGTTGTTCTGATTGCTGCATTCTTATGGGGATTTGAGTTTGTGTTTATGCATTTCTTGGCATATCTCTAGTAAACACAACTTGTGCTTAGTTTGGGTGTTTTTATCACCATCTCGCTTGGTTTGTTGAGTAGCTAGGATTCTACAAACACCATCTTAACATCTGCTAGTGAATTGCTTGCATTTGGGTATATAGTTGATGCTCCCATGTGTTTCTCTAGTCTAGGTTGATTAGATAGAGAAGTTCACCGGAATGGAAGGTGTGTAAGGTGTATTGATGTGTGATTCAATCGTTTGTGTGAATCTAGTGAAAACCTGGCTTGGAGCCCCCAGACGTAGATCAGTGGATCGAACTGGGTAACCAAATTCTTGGTGTTCTTATTTTATTCCGCACTCTGTTCTGTCTGCCTTGGTTGTTGTCTACAGGTTGTTGAGACTACGCTCAAACAACGCCTACAGTACATACTTAATTGGGCCTGTCAATTGGTATCAGAGCGGGGCTCTAAAATTTCTCTGAGTTCGGTCCAAAATGAATCGAGAAGGTGGTTCAATCTCAAGGCCTCCTTACTTTGATGGTTTAAATTACTCTTATTGGAAGAATCGCATGAGGATATTCATTCAGTCAGTAAGCATGGAGGCTTGGAATGCTGTTCTGACACCCTGGGAACAACCAATGAAGGAGATTCACATACCCGCCACTGAAACAACTGCTGCTACGGTTACTCATGTCCCATCTACTCTGGCAGAAATGACTACATCAGAAAAGAGTCGACAACAAGGAAATGTCGTTGCCCTGAATTGTCTGTTTAGTGCAGTCGATGAATCTCAATACCATATGAGCTCTAACTGCACTACAGCTCATGAAGCTTGGCATGCTTTGGAAGCTGCTCAAGAAGGTGTTGTGGCCTTCATTATTCAGGATGTTGTTCAAACAACCACTAAATCCCCGTCTGAACATCTATCTGACACAGAATCTCATGAATCTGATAGTGAAGGAAGTGAATATGATTATGAAGAACTTCTTGCAGGTTTTGAAAGTGTGAAAGAGGATCATGCATGTGTTGTTGCGGAGAACAAGAAGCTATTTAATCAGAAAGGAGATCTATTGATTACCATTGATGAGAAAGATGCTGAAATTCTTGAGCTAAAGATATCTATGGCTGCTATATCTGTTGAGAGAGATAATCTGAAGGAAGAAAATGCTCAACTTATCTCCAAGGTTCAAAGACTTGAAGGAATGATCAAAGGGAATGAGAAACTTGATGAAATTTATTCTAAAGGGAAGCACATCTTTGACTTGACTGGACTTGGTTATCAGCACAACACACCAACAACACAGAAAGCTGTAACCACATTTGTGAGTGCAGGTACACTTGGTGAAGGCACTTCAAATTGGTGAAGGCACTTAAAAAGAACCAAAGGATGATTCTTTGGTGAAATCTTCAAAGAAAAGCAAAGATTGTTCATATTGCAAGTTTCAAGGTCATTCGGCTGATATCTGTATGAAGCTTTCTAGAGATATTCTTGGTGGTTGACCAGTTGTTTGGCCATCCCTCGAACTACAGAGACAAGTTAAAATCAAGATGATATGGATTCCAAAGAACAAGATAGTCAAACAATGCTTGGCTGTCCATACTGCCCAGAAAGGCACAAATGATGGTAAGTTGAAGGATGTTGTTAATGCATCTCAGAATTGTGTGGTGAAGGGTATTCGTTATTCTAACAATTGTTATATTTTGGAGAAATCTGTGGAAGAAGCTTTATTGACTCAAGATGGCACTGCTTCTGGAGTTGTTCGAAGGATGTTGAAACAACGATGTACTGGAAATTCTGCTAAAAGCAAACAAATGTCTTTTGGTGATCCTGACCCTGGAGGAACAAACAAGGGTAATTTATCTTGCTGAATGGATGAGAAGTTTGTTGGGCATGGTTTTCATGATTATCTATTTGCCCAACTTAGTGTGGTTCTCAGTTTTCATCGATTTTATTTGGCACACTTCTCTGATTGGTTAAGGGGAAGAATAGTGGATACTGGTTTTCTTTTTAGTCTACTCATCGCCATATTCAAGTTGTTATTGCATTTTTGGAACATCCACACAACAATGGCTGTGCTGACCGAGATGAATCAAGAGGTAATGATCTAGTAAAGTAAGTTCCATCAAGCCAATATGTTGCTCCCAAATTCTTTTGATGATGAATCTGAGGGGGAGAACGATTTTGAGGAGACATAATGATCTGCCAAGCAAGGGGGAGTATAGTGGAAATGATTCGTTGTCTTAACAACTCTGGAACAACTTCTTGATATATGCCTAATCTTCTTGATATATCTCTTATGGCATTTTGAGATTGTGGTATGCATATTCTAATATGTTGATATATCTTGATGCATGATTTCTGGTGATATCATGGTCCTATTATGTTCATCTCATTTTTTATGATATCTAGTGTTATGTCCTGTACTTTCCATCTATTTGATGCTTGACCCGATCATCTCCACAAAGGGGGAGATTGTTAAGGAAATATCTTGTGTGTTGTGAAGATATTCGTTGTTACGCCGATGTTGAGACAACCCTCCAACAACGAGTACTCTGCACAACTGGAAAGTACAGAAAGGACAGTGACGTGGCCACTTCCCTTAGCAGGCTTTTAGGGCTTTTTGATGGGCCTTGCACATTTATAAATACCTGTTTTGGTCCTCTATTCTTCTCAAGACTTATTCCAGCCGCAAAGGATAGAAAACATAGCATTTCTTCAAGGTCCTTCCCTGCCATGGTGATCTAAAGGAAGCTGGAGCCATAATCCCCCCAGTTCGTTGTTGAAAGTAGGCAGAAACAACCATTCTACAGCTAGGTATTTCTTTGTTGTTCTGATTGCTGCATTCTTATGGGGATTTGAGTTTGTGTTTATGCATTTTTTGGCATATCTCTAGTAAACACAACTTGTGCTTAGTTTGGGTGTTTTTATCACCATCTCGCTTGATTTGTTGAGTAGCTAAGATTCTACAAACACCACCTTTACATCTGCTAGTGAATTGCTTGTATTTGGGTAGATAGTTGATGCTCCCTTGTGTTTCTCTAGTCTAGGTTGATTAGATAGAGAAGTTCACCGGAATGGAAGGATGTGCAAGGTGTATTGATGTGTAATTCAATCGTTTGTGTGAATCTAGTGAAAACCTGGCTTGGAGCCCCCAGACGTAGATCAGTGGATCGAACTGGGTAACCAAATTCTTGGTGTTCTTTTTTTTTTTTTCTGCACTCTGTTCTGTCTGCCTTGGTTGTTGTCTACAGGTTGTTGAGACTACGCTCAAACAACGCATACAGGGTTTTACTTATTACATACTTAATTGGGCTTGTCAAACCGGTTTTCAAATGCTGATATATGTTCCTAAATTTTATACTATAAAATATAATTTGCCTTTACTTTCAATCGAGAAAGAAGATAGTATATGTTGGTAGAAACTCTATTAACTTTGGAAATTTTAAATAAAAAATTAAAGTCATGTCACCATTTTATTAGTAAGTAGATTATACTCCAGGTATCTAGGGATGTAAACGGGTCGAGTAGGATACGGGTTGTTCACCTTCATTCACTACCAAAAATTTAATTACCCTTTTACCCTTATCCTACCATATTATCCGAAAATCAAGCATCGGGTAGGGTTCGGGTAATACCCGTCAAAATCTTAAATATTATATAGTTAACTGAACCTTCCCGACCCAACTTTAATTAAAAAAAAAACTTATATATTTACCATAATACATAAATAAAACATTCATGTAATGTACGAAAACAAAATGCATTATAAATGTAAGTTAAAAATTTAAAAGAACATTTAACAGAAAACAACTAAAAAGCAACTAACCATTCTTAAATTAGTAGAAAATTCATCAAAGATCTTTTACTGTCAAATCTCAAGTGCTAACAAATTCGAATAAATATAAATATATAAAAAAAGATATATAAATATATCTAAATGTATATAAATATAAATATATACTATATAAATAAATATTAATATATTTATACGGATAATCGGGTAATATATAAAATCCGTACAATACCCACACTCGATATTATTTATTTTGGTTTCGGGCAATATCCTACTCATTACCCGATTGCCGATTATATCTATCCTACCCGTACCCGATACTCGATTACCCGACGGATACCGGACAAGTAAAGTTGACATCCGTTTTCCCATAAACCCACTAGACCCGCCTACCCTTATATCTTCTTCTTTTTTTAAAAAAAAAAATTATTTTATTTGTTTTTATATACCTAAAAAGCCCCAATCAGTTCTTTTTTTCTTTTTTTTCTTTTTTTGTTTAAATCCTCGTAGCCTCCCAGGCAATAGGTCGGGTCAAAATTGATAACCGAGTAAAATCAAGCTTGAATGATAATAAATTTGAGTCAGACTTAGAATCAAACTGAATCAAACCGATTGCCATCCCTACCCACCACTCTTTTATAATACTTCATCTGTCCCATTTAACTTATTTTTAATTTTTGCATACAATCTAATATATTTTTTAAACCGTCAATATATCAAAATATATACAAAAAAAAATTATACTCCTTCCGTCCCGTCTTAGATGTCCTGTTTGATATTTTGACACTGTTTATTGTTCAATTTTGACTCAATATTATTGTAAGTATATAACTAGCATACCCGCCCGCGCAATGCGCGGTAAGTAAAATTTATATATATAATTTTAAAATAAGATAAGATTTCAAAAATTCAAATATTGTACTTATTACATAAAATTTGGTTCATGCGGGGTTGGAGACTTAATCATGTGGTAACTCCCCCGACTCCCAACCTTTAGGTTGAGGGGTTCGAATCCCCATCCGGTCCCCTATCCATTCCCTTTGTTCCCTTTGTAATTGTGTGGCATGAGCTCCCACCACCCTTTCTAAACCTTCAATGGCTTTTTCAAAAAAATTTGGTTCATGCTAATTTTCTGACCATATTATTGAGAAAAAATGTGACAAAGTGGTTCAGCAACTTTGTCAATTAAGTTATTTTCCTAATATTGTTGTTTTATTAATTTAGCGGGCGTTTGTTTGTGCATTTTGGGCGGAATTATCCGATTATTGCGTTTGCAAAACGCAAATAATCAGTTAATTCTGTTTTTGTACTAACTTCCAATAATCTATTATTTGCCTTTTGAGGGAATGAAAATGCTATTTTCTTGCAGCCCCACTTTGGTGCTGCAAGAAAATTGCGTGTAGCCAAAAATATATTTTACCATATTGTTGCCTTTTGAGGTAATGAAAAATACAAATCCAAACACTTTTTCATGATTATCTGATTATTGCGATTTGAAACAACATGAGCTCATCCAAACACTTAATTTTCTACAGCATGTTTTGTTACAACAATTATCTGATTATCCTTTTCTAAATGCTGCAGCACTTTTTAAAACGCGCATCCAAACATCCTCTTAGCCCATAATCAATTTGATTTTACATTATTTAATTTATATTAATACATTTTTGCCTGATACGAATTATGTAATATATTTGATTTTACATTTTTAAATTTATAATTTCCGAGATATAATTTTAAATCCATTTTATATTTTATATGTTAATTTATTATTATATATTACACTAATAATGCTACTGGACTACTCGACCAATGGCATGCCTCCCGCACCTGGCGAGACGTCTTTGACCGATGTTCAGTTCATCATGTACTTTGCAAGTGTAAAATGGTCACGCATTGTCTAGCAAAATGTGGTGCATCTTTAGAAGAATTCTACACTACTTGGACATTCCCCCAGACTTCACGCACAGGGTGTTAGCGGCGGATTCTTCCGGCGTATGGTTCCCAAGAGCCAAAGTGTTAGCTCTTTTTTTCCTTTCTGCTTTTGGACACCTCTTTTTGTTGCTCTTTTTTCCCTTTATTTTCTTTTCAATTTGTTATTTGGCGTCAGCTTCCCACAAAATAATGTTAATAATTTTAGAACATTGTTCACATAATCTAATCATGAATATATAATTATCATATTATACTATATTATACTTCCTCCATTTTTTTAAGTGTTACACTTTCTTTTTTTGGGTGTTTCATAATACATGTTACATTACCATATATAAATGCTTTTAAGGGTATAAAACTTCCACTAAAGCACTTTTATTCCTTGCATTGAATCTCGGGTCATTTCCTTATGTTACACTTATTTTGAAATGAAGGGAGTATTATATTATATGTAGGGATGAAAACGGTATGGATATGATCAGATAGTATTGGATACGAATATATATTATCCCACATTTTTTTTCTCGGATTCGGATCGAATATAGATATGCCGGATACAAATACATGTCGAATATAGATTTAATTGGATACAGATTATCGGATAATTTTTAATCTTTTTTTGAAAATTTGATAATTATATAGGAGTAATAATTTTATATTTTGTTATAATTATTGATAATTTTTAATTAATAAATAATAATATATTAATATATTCGGATATCCATATTTAAAATCTGGATAATATCCTATCAGTTTTTAGATAAGGTCAGATATTTTTGGATACAAATACGAATGCATATATTAAATTACTGATTCAAATTTGGATGCGACTATTGAAATATTTGGCTGGATAGTTGGATACAGATTCGGATTCGAATATAATCGGATACAGTATCGGATCGGTCTGATATTGACCGTACCCCTTTCACCCCTAATTATAAGTATATATATTATACAAATATATAGTACTACATTTATTCAATTAGACGAAGTTAAAAGATGTATATCATAGTAAATCTTTTTAATTTATGTAGTGTTATTATACCGTTTATATTAATTAATAATTTCTTAAAAATATAGGATCGGTATCCACCTTATATATATATATATCAACCATTCAAAATTAGATTGAGATCTTCTCAAATAATAACAAATCACTATGCTAAATAAAAAGTTGGGAAAAAATAAACAACTAATTTAAATCATTCCCTATCCAATTTATTAGATTATTCCCAATTTTTTCGAATTCAATTAAATAATGATTGTTTTCTACTTTATAGTGAACTTAAATAAATTAAAAAATATGTAAAAAAAATGTATCCAAAAAGAAAGATGTCAAAAAGGGAATAATCTATTAACAAAATGGAAAAAATACATCAATAAAAAATAAAGTGGAAATATCTCCAAATTTATTCTCTTCAGTTTTTTTTTTCAAATTTTGAATAAAGACAAAAAAAAACAAACAATAAAAAAATCAACATAAAATAGATTCATGATATACAAAGATTTTGAGTAGTATACAAAGGAGAATCATAAAAATAATGTAACGCCCCGAAAATTCAAACGTGATTTTCGGAAGCATTACCGCCGTACTAACCATCCTAAACTAGTGGCCAGCTAACTTAGAATAGCTAGTACAAGGCTAAGTACAAACCTACTGTGATTATCTGATTAACCAATTAGGAGAGAAAGCTACAACAAAACAAACATATAGACATGTACTAAGTCTCTACATAAATACAATAATAAAGAACTATAATACTACTCAGGCCACAAGCCTCATAATCCAAAATCAGGCACCAAGCCAAATATTCCAAGTAAAAGGGCTACCAGCCCAAAGCAGTAACACACAAGGCCACAAGTTGACAGAAAGCAAGGTCCTAGGCTCACAGGCCTTAACTAATAAATAAATCAATGACAGTCAGGTAGCAAAAGTTGAGTATCACATAGATGTAGAATAATGCAACAAATAATCCTATCTAGGTGATCTCTCAGAACCCAACTTCCCAATCATGCTCCAGCGCCTCCAGTGGAATCTATAAAACAGACAAAGCAAATGGAGTCAGTACAACGTACTGAGTAAGGGAAATATGTGCAGGGAAAATAAAGGGGGAAGCGAATAAATGACATAACATGAAAATAAAGCATATAAGTAATCATCACACTGTTCCATAGAGGTTCTTCAACCACAACATATAAAGAACATAAAACATATAAATAAATCACCACACCGTCCCATACCGGTGCTTCAACCACAACATACAAAAAAACAGATAAATAAAGTGATGCGTATGATGTATGGCCTAACATACACCTATCTACCCTATATGCAAATGCAGATGTATATGCCTAGCCGGCAACCTAAAAACCCGGGCGGTATGAACCCACGGGTGAGGATATCATCAACTCCAACCCGTTACAGGGTAACATACCCATCCCCGCAGGGATTCGCAATCGCGCCAGCCGTAGCTGAATATCATATCTCGCCCCATCGGGCCAACAGGCATAGCAGCCAATAACAGGCATAACAGCCAATAATCCACCCCGCAGGGCCACCAGGACTCAACAACACCTGTGAAGGCTGCCCGATCAATCGTAAGTGTCATATCACCCCCAAAGGGCCAACCGGCATAACAACCGAAATAGTATACCCCGTAGGACTCGGGACTCAACAACACCCATGAAGGCTGCCCGAATACTTCCATCACATACGGATGTGATTTTTATCGAAATGATTCAATTAACAAAACATTGTTGTGGTAACCCACACTCCATTATATAATTATTCCATAATGTCTTTCCATATATAATACATATATATATAGCCTGTAGTATAAGACACTCAAATACTCCATAGATCACCAAGAATTCAATAAAATCCAGGATAAGAAAATGATACAGATCACAAAGCAACTGGAAATTGAATCCATAATTCAACTAAATATTTTAATCACCCCTAGGGAATGACTTCGTGAGATGCTAGTATCATAATGTAACATATATTTAAAACAATTATCTGATCAACCATGCCAATTAAACTGAATTGCTCATTAATACCCTAAATCAAATATGTATAATTATATCCTAATATATTTCACCACAAAGACCAGTGTCTCATGTAAATTCTTACTTAAACAAGATAACTAGCAATTGAAATTTAATCTATGCATAGGCATGAGAAGATAATGAACAATAAAGCATTTACTAATTATCTTATTTAAAGAAGTCTATAATAAAAACTCTCCAAAGAATAACAGGTGAAACTTATCTGTATATATATAAATATATATACTCACATGCTTATATACACATAAACATAATTAAGTAATTAAACATATTAATGTTTAACTATCTATGCAAAACAAATGTGCACCAGTGTGTATATAAATATTTTATATATATATTTATTAAAAGTGAATGAAGGATTCAGGCGACTTATGGTTTTATATAAGGACTACAGATGTCTTTAGCTACTCAATCACACTAATAAAATACCGACAGGTGCAGTGCAATGTAATTCCCTTGCCTCATATTAATAAGTTTACGCCTCCTCAACACTAGATTCCAGCAATCAAACACCACAAACTTAATCCATCACAGCCGAATATCCTAAAGATCCAACATTTAGTAAATCCAATTATGCAATATCAACTCTAATACCCAAAAAAAATTACCAAGTCCTTAATAAATACCCAAAACTCAACCATTACCAAAATACACCCAATAAATTATATCTTCAATTATCTACTATAAAATAATTCTAGTGCATATGATATTCAACATTTACCAACAAATTCCATAACTTATCAAGCTTGACAAATCCCCACTCTACAAAATGACTAGCCACATATAAATATCTCAATAAATGCAATCAAACTCACGGTACACAGTTATAAATATTCAATTACTGTAACAAAATCTCTATTCCACCAACAATTCACCAATTAAATCAATAATTAATCAAAACAACGATCCACCCAATAACCCAACAAAACTCTATCTAATTCCAACCATTTCACAATTATCCAACGAATACCATCATATTGAATTTCAGAGGTTTAAACTTAACCCTTCTAAGAATTCACAATTCATATCAATCTCAATTTATCACTTTAAGCCCAACAACCCATGATCATTCCATCTATATTCAATAGATTCATGCCAACCCAAACATCACCAATTTCTCAATTCAATTAGCAATCCGATCAATTCCATTTAGAACAACAATAGCTATATTCCTGCATTCATATCCCCAAATCACCAATCTAAAATAGAGATATCAACACACCCCAAATTAATTCATCAATTCCACAATTTCACATTTCCAAACTCGGTGTAAAAGAACACCTAAACTAAGAAAAACACCACCATGTTTGTCACCACCCCTTCGCTGCCAATACCAATCTCAGGCACCACCAAGACAGTCACCACCACCACAACCACCAGGTCGCCGTCGCCGCTGTCGCGGCTCCATCCCAGCCGCGCCCAACATTGTCGCTGCCACAGCGTTGCGCTGTGGCTGTCTGCCAGCCGAAGGCGGCGCCTCCGGCTCCGCCATGGCCAGGGCCGGTGCCCTTCCAGTTGTCGTCGTCGTCACGACGACGACACAACCTCTACAGCCACCCCAATTTCCGGCGAGAACGATGAAGAAGAAACGAAGAAGAAAAAGAAATTGGGGGAAGAAGAAAGGAAAACCCCACACAGTCAAATACACATAAATCCCTTACCTGAGTTTGATCCGACTCTCTTCAAGCTCCAAACAATGGTCACCTTCTTCCTCTCTTCTGCAAGCAGCGCCCCCACCTAGCCCTAATCTGCATTCACCTCTCCACCAAAATCCCGACACCAGCAAAGAGAATAGGGGAATCAAAAGTGGATTGGGCCTTGGGTTATTTGGGTTGTGGGATAAGTGGTTAATAGGTATTTGGGTTATAATTAACTGGGTTATTACAAATAATTTGTAGAGTATGACTTAATTGCAATCTTGAATTACAACATGTAATCCTGTAAAAGTCATTGGAAAACCATTAGAAATATATATTTAATAGTACATAAGAAAAAACAAAAAAAAACCCACTAATATTCACGTTTGAGTAAAAAAATCTTACATGAATAGCAAGACGAAGAATATATTGTAATCTGAGAAAAATTAACCTGCAACAAAAAGAAATATAGGAAAATATTGGGGTGGGAAACATTGTAATACATGAGAAGAAGAAATAAAAGACATTGTTTTAAATATAAAATCAATGTTGAGAAGACATAAACAAAGAATGAAGAAATAAAATGTGAGGTGATGAGAATTTCAAGACAACCATGATATTAGATAAATGAATGGAATATTTATAGAGAAATAGGAAGAGGTTTGATGGAGATATATATGCAAATATTGGATGGATATAATCAAATTTGACGTGATCTTCTAAAAATATACTACAATAGTTTAAATTAGTTAAAGATATTATAATATTTTATTAAGAATTTGTTAGGATATTGATGAATATTGATAAAAGAATATATTAAACGTATATTAATTAATATTGGAGATTAATATATATTTATGGATATTTCAATATATAATATTAAAATTTTAGGATTAAACATTGTTGGATAAATTAAATGTGATTGTTGAAAAAAGGGGGTGGGGAAGTGGGGGGAAACTTGACTATATTACTTTTATATATATATAGATATATAGATATAGATATATAAAAGTAATCCTGTAAAAGTCATTGGAAAACCATTAGAAATATATATTTAATAGTACATAAGAAAAAACAAAAAAAAACCCACTAATATTCACGTTTGAGTAAAAAAATCTTACATGAATAGCAAGACGAAGAATATATTGTAATCTGAGAAAAATTAACCTGCAACAAAAAGAAATATAGGAAAATATTGGGGTGGGAAACATTGTAATACATGAGAAGAAGAAATAAAAGATATTGTTTTAAATATAAAATCAATGTTGAGAAGACATAAACAAAGAATGAAGAAATAAAATGTGAGGTGATGAGAATTTCAAGACAACCATGATATTAGATAAATGAATGGAATATTTATAGAGAAATAGGAAGAGGTTTGATGGAGATATATATGCAAATATTGGATGGATATAATCAAATTTGACGTGATCTTCTAAAAATATACTACAATAGTTTAAATTAGTTAAAGATATTATAATATTTTATTAAGAATTTGTTAGGATATTGATGAATATTGATAAAAGAATATATTAAACGTATATTAATTAATATTGGAGATTAATATATATTTATGGATATTTCAATATATAATATTAAAATTTTAGGATTAAACATTGTTGGATAAATTAAATGTGATTGTTGAAAAAAGGGGGTGGGGAAGTGGGGGGAAACTTGACTATATTACTTTTATATATATATAGATATAGATATAGATATAGATATATAAAAGTAATCCTGTAAAAGTCATTGGAAAACCATTAGAAATATATATTTAATAGTACATAAGAAAAAACAAAAAAAAAACCCACTAATATTCACGTTTGAGTAAAAAAATCTTACATGAATAGCAAGACGAAGAATATATTGTAATCTGAGAAAAATTAACCTGCAACAAAAAGAAATATAGGAAAATATTGGGGTGGGAAACATTGTAATACATGAGAAGAAGAAATAAAAGACATTGTTTTAAATATAAAATCAATGTTGAGAAGACATAAACAAAGAATGAAGAAATAAAATGTGAGGTGATGAGAATTTCAAGACAACCATGATATTAGATAAATGAATGGAATATTTATAGAGAAATAGGAAGAGGTTTGATGGAGATATATATGCAAATATTGAATGGATATAATCAAATTTGACGTGATCTTCTAAAAATATACTACAATAGTTTAAATTAGTTAAAGATATTATAATATTTTATTAAGAATTTGTTAGGATATTGATGAATATTGATAAAAGAATATATTAAACGTATATTAATTAATATTGGAGATTAATATATATTTATGGATATTTCAATATATAATATTAAAATTTTAGGATTAAACATTGTTGGATAAATTAAATGTGATTGTTGAAAAAAGGGGGTGGGGAAGTGGGGGGAAACTTGACTATATTACTTTTATATATATATAGAATATAGATATAGATATAGATATAGATATAGATAGATAAATTTTTTAGTTGTATATATTTTGAGATATTAACGATTAAAAAATGCATTAAATTGTATGCATAAGTCAAACAAGACATCTGTAATACCCGAGAATTTTGCAACATAAAATAAATAAATAAATAAATAAATAAATAAATAATAAAGAGAACATAATAAATAAATAAAGAATCATAAAAGATGAGAAATGGAATTTAAATTAAAAAGGAAATAAAATTCCGAGAACCCGGGAAGCCGAAGACAATTTAATCGAATAAATGGTTACACAGAAACCCAACACCGATGGACTCAATAACCCGAGTCCAAATATAAATTTAGATCCGAATAAAATTAGGATAGGAAATCGGAGCCCGAAGATACCCCGGAAATCGGAATCTGGGAACATAGAGGGATAGAAGTCCGAAAGAGAGGAGGAAAAGCGCGACGGATCGCACGACCCGCCCGGACCGGAGTCCAGGCGTGAGTGGCGCGCTGGCCGCGTGGTTGATGGCCTTAGACCGCGCCACGACCGCGCCACTCTGGCAGCAACAAACCAAGCGAGATTTTCTCGCCCGAACACGGATTTTTCGACTTTCGGTTGAACATCTCTCGACTCAAGACCCTTAGGGTCAGATCTTGGACGCCCTAGGTCTTAAATATCTATAAATAAGACATCCTAAGAGCTCCGAATACATTTGAAACCCTACGAAATCTTTCTATACGTCGAAACCCTAATCCCGGAGTCGTCGGAGGCACAACACCGAGAGGAGGAACTGACTTGGACGAAATTCGGAGACCCCCGTCGCTGTGGTAAGCCTTGATCCATTCTTTTCCATATGTGATTCGAAAACGAATCCTAAATTCAATATTTTTCTATTCTAAACCCCGATCCGAATCGAGAGCGAAGAACCCGACAAACGGAGAGGATAAACGGAGGACGGGAAGCCACGCCTCCGAATCGAAGATCCCGGACGCTCAACAATCTGTAAGTTAACGCTTACTTTGGTTTTGGGTTGTTAAAAGATTCGAACATATAGATCGAATGGAACCCTATCTAAAATCTGTCTACACCGGTGCAGTATTTTTGTTGAATTTATTCGAACCCCTTAAAGCATTCAAACGAGAAAACTTAAAACACGAAAAACATCCCTAAGACACTGATCTAGCTCCTGTAAAAATTTCATAATTTTTCGTGATGATTTGATATAAGAAATCCACCCCAACCCGAACTGCTGAAACTTAGATCTTGAAATTCTTGACAGAACATAGATACGAACTTGTTGACGTTTTTGACTAGGGTTCTAGGCCGAATTAGATCTTTAGCCGAACATGAAAGTTGTAGATAATTGTCTTAAGAAGATCTCTGCAAAATTTCATCAAATTTGGAGTTGAATTGCTATGGTAGAATTCGAAATCTTTAAACTGAGTTATATGAAATTCGGACAGAACAGTACTTCTGTGAAAATTAGTGTTTTTGACCTATTTAGGTATCTCGGATTGAAAAAGTTAAAACACGAAAGTTGTAGATCTCGATGTTTCTGAGTCAGTGGTAAAATTTCAGAATTTTTGAATTTAAATCTGATTTTTAACGAATTTTAGAGTAAACTGTGGTTGACCGAGTCAAAACTTGAAATCTTGTTGAAACGGTGGAATTAGCCTTTGAGGTTGAAACGGATAAAAATACTTTGACATACGATACACGAAACGAGAAGATTAAAATATTGCGGGTTATGACTAAGCTAGATATTGTCAATGTTCTCTGCGGCTTGGGACATAAGAGCCCAGGCGTAAGGCTGGCGGACATAAGAGCCCTAGCGGTGGTGATCTGTAAAAGAATCGAAACGAGACATCGATAAGGGAATCCAATTAAATCCTTGATAATTTGTGTTTTTAAATTTATGGCAACTTATTTAATTACGTTGCAAGCTATATTTATGATCTTATGAATCCATGTCTTCTAAATTATGCGATTACATGAATTAATTAAATTATGCACATGTTTTCATTAAATTTAATTAAAGGCTTTGAAACCTCATGATCTTGTACGTGTTAACTTACTCAGCACGTAGTGCTGACCAAAACCATGTTTTCTCTTTTTCTTGTTCTTTCAGAGTTGAGAATTATGCATCGTCATATGCATACACGGGAAGTTTGGGATGATATATTATTTTGAATTTTTTTGTTAGACTAGATCTTGCATGAACGGGCATGTTTAACCCGTGATTAGGCCATGTTGGCCATATATTTAAATTCCGCTGCGATACATATATGTAAATATTATTTTCCGCTGCAACTTTGATGTATTATTTTTAAATTATATATGAATGGGCTGTTTGAATATTTTAAATTCTGAAAAACCATAGCCTTGCATCTCTTTAGCGAGCTCGGAGAAACCGTGTCTTGCTAGGGAGGTGTGGCGGTGACACCCCGACCTGGGTGACCAAAAACCGGGGTGTTACAGAGTGGTATCAGAGCCCGGCTTATTTTTAAATTAGTACTTTTAAACCTATTATTATTATTATTTTTAAACTATTATTTTTAAATTATTATTGAAGCCCAAATTATTATTTTGGAAATTTCCTAGCCCAAAATTATTTTTGAATCCAAATTATAATTATTTTTGACCGAATATAGAGGTCCAAGGATTTTAAATATTATTTTAAATTTTAAAGTATTATTTCCATGGAGAGATTTTTATTTTAAAACCCATGGGAAAAATATATATATAGTGCATAAATTACTTTTGGGGGGAAATCATCATTCGCATTTGCATATTGCATCTCTTTTATGTAGAGAACTTAGAATCTTGGTGAATTTCAACTTAGAATCTTTGCGAATTTTAACTTAGAATCTTGGCGAAGTTAACCTAGAATCTTGGCGAATATTAACTTAGATCTTTTGCTTACACTAGATAACTTAGACGCTTGACATCAAATTAAGGAAGCTAACTAGAGACTGATCTTGCCTTAGTTCTAGATCGCGTTCATCTATGCGTTCGCCTAATCATAACAATCCTCGACCTTAGCCATTCCTATCCTGATACGAACTAGAAAATTTCCTCATGTGGAAAAATAAGAAAATCAAGTTTTATTAAAACACTCTTTATTCCAAAAATCTTGTTTGGATTTCCAAACAACAAACCCGAAAATTTGAAATTAGAAATTCACGAAACGTCTCATTCGAGCGATCTACCTAAACCAAGATAAACTAATCTATATACGTTATAACAGAAAATGGCGCCCAGGAGGAAACCAAGGAAGGTGAGTCCAAACGGCACTGACGCTAACCTTTCCAGCACGCCCAACAACAGTGGAAGTCCTCAGAACCTAGGAGAGCAAGTGCCTCAAGCGCCCAATAATATGGAAGCACGTTTAAAATCGGTAGAGGAACTCCTTGTAGCATTGGGAAATGCCGAGGTGCATAGGACACAAAAGTACCTCCGCCGGTAGCCCGAGTCAACTACTTAGCATTAGTGAACCCTTACCACCCACCCTATTATGACGGCCAAGAGGATCCAACCAAGTTGGAAGGATGGATCCGTACCTTTGATAAGCTCTTGAATGCTATCAAGTGCCCTGATGAGGAAAAGATACACGTAGTGACCTACTACCTAGGAGGCGAAGCCGATGAGTGGTGGCAAAATCTCCAAGCGAATTCAGTAGAAGACGAAGAAGCCTACACCTGGGAAGAACTTAAGGAAGCTTTGAGGGAAAGATTCTACCCACTGAGCACCAAGACTGCGAAGTACGAGGAATTCATCAACCTAAAGCAAGGTGCACAAACGGTACAAGAATACTACACCAAATTCAAGGAGCTAGTACGATTCGCTGCGAGGATAGTACCAACCGACTCTGACAAGGCTCAGAAATTCGAGATGGGTCTGAACCTTAGTATCCGGGAGATACTTGCAGTAGGACAATTCGCGAACCTGCAGACGATATATGATTGCGCCGTATCAATTGCTCGAATCCAGCAATTGAAGCGTAAGGAACATGGTGAGTCGAGCAAGGACTCGCAAGGATTTGAGAAGAAGGATCGGAAAGACAACAATAACAACTCTAGGAAAGACAATGGATCCCGAAGGAAAGGAAATAAAGGTCTCAACAATGGGGGAGACGACAATCGTGGTGCGTTTATACCACGCTGCCCACGATGCAACCATGCACATCTGGTGCGCCAATGCCCGAAGCCTGGAACCTGCCGTAGGTGCGGCAAGCTTGGTCACAAGGCTAGTGGATGTCGAACGCCAGAGGAGGCGATCGAAAAGAGAGTAGATTTGGTGAACCTTCAGCAAGGAGAGAGTGACGAGGAACAAGACCAAAACCCGAATCCTATTGAGAATAATGAGTAGGCAGTTATGGGGACATAACTGAAGTCCTAAGGGGGAGAGGATGTGATACCCCGTAATAATTTATTTTTGGAGTTCGACTCGATATCATGTATCCTAAATCAAAAATAAACAAATTCAAGTTGTTTTGAACTACGTTATGGCTTGATCCCTTCACAGGGTACGTAGGCAGCTTAGAAGTTTTAATTCTAAGTTCAGTCGCAAAATAATAAAACAAACAAAAGACCTTAGTACGAGAAAAGCCGAAACACAACTTCGAGGACGAAGTTGATTCTTAAGGAGGGTAGACTGTAATACCCGAGAATTTTGCAACATAAAATAAATAAATAAATAAATAAATAAATAAATAATAAAGAGAACATAATAAATAAATAAAGAATCATAAAAGATGAGAAATGGAATTTAAATTAAAAAGGAAACAAAATTCCGAGAACCCGGGAAGCCGAAGACAATTTAATCGAATAAATGGTTACACAGAAACCCAACACCGATGGACTCAATAACCCGAGTCCAAATATAAATTTAGATCCGAATAAAATTAGGATAGGAAATCGGAGCCCGAAGATACCCCGGAAATCGGAATCTGGGAACATAGAGGGATAGAAGTCCGAAAGAGAGGAGGAAAAGCGCGACGGATCGCACGACCCGCCCGGACCGGAGTCCAGGCGTGAGTGGCGCGCTGGCCGCGCGGTTGATGGCCTTAGACCGCGCCACGACCGCGCCACTCTGGCAGCAACAAACCAAGCGAGATTTTCTCGCCCGAACACGGATTTTTCGACTTTCGGTTGAACATCTCTCGACTCAAGACCCTTAGGGTCAGATCTTGGACGCCCTAGGTCTTAAATATCTATAAATAAGACATCCTAAGAGCTCCGAATACATTTGAAACCCTACGAAATCTTTCTATACGTCGAAACCCTAATCACGGAGTCGTCGGAGGCACAACACCGAGAGGAGGAACTGACTTGGACGAAATTCGGAGACCCCCGTCGCTGTGGTAAGCCTTGATCCATTCTTTTCCATATGTGATTCGAAAACGAATCCTAAATTCAATCTTTTTCTATTCTAAACCCCGATCCGAATCGAGAGCGAAGAACCCGACAAACGGAGAGGATAAACGGAGGACGGGAAGCCACGCCTCCGAATCGAAGATCCCGGACGCTCAACAATCTGTAAGTTAACGCTTACTTTGGTTTTGGGTTGTTAAAAGATTCGAACATATAGATCGAATGGAACCCTATCTAAAATCTGTCTACACCGGCGCAGTGTTTTTGTTGAATTTATTCGAACCCCTTAAAGCGTTCAAACGAGAAAACTTAAAACACGAAAAACATCCCTAAGACACTGATCTAGCTCCTGTAAAAATTTCATAATTTTTCGTGATGATTTGATATAAGAAATCCACCCCAACCCGAACTGCTGAAACTTAGATCTTGAAATTCTTGACAGAACATAGATACGAACTTGTTGACGTTTTTGACTAGGGTTCTAGGCCGAATTAGATCTTTAGCCGAACATGAAAGTTGTAGATAATTGTCTTAAGAAGATCTCTGCAAAATTTCATCAAATTTGGAGTTGAATTGCTATGGTAGAATTCGAAATCTTTAAACTGAGTTATATGAAATTCGGACAGAACAGTACTTCTGTGAAAATTAGTGTTTTTGACCTATTTAGGTATCTCGGATTGAAAAAGTTAAAACACAAAAGTTGTAGATCTCGATGTTTCTGAGTCAGTGGTAAAATTTCAGAATTTTTGAATTTAAATCTGATTTTTAACGAATTTTAGAGTAAACTGTGGTTGACCGAGTCAAAACTTGAAATCTTGTTGAAACGGTGGAATTAGCCTTTGAGGTTGAAACGGATAAAAATACTTTGACATACGATACACGAAATGAGAAGATTAAAATATTGCGGGTTATGACTAAGCTAGATATTGTCAATGTTCTCTGCGGCTTGGGACATAAGAGCCCAAGTGTATGTCTAGGTTGACGTAAGAGCCCTAGCGAAACACTGATCGTATGGCTAGCGGACGGATTAACTCTAATTAAAAGATCTGTATTGACCATGATACCTGTGGACATAAGAGCCCAGGCGTAAGGCTGGCGGACATAAGAGCCCTAGCGGTGGTGATCTGTAAAAGAATCGAAACGAGACATCGATAAGGGAATCCAATTAAATCCTTGATAATTTGTGTTTTAAATTTATGGCAACTTATTTAATTACGTTGCAAGCTATATTTATGATCTTATGAATCCATGTCTTCTAAATTATGCAATTACATGAATTAATTAAATTATGCACATGTTTTCATTAAATTTAATTAAAGACTTTGAAACCTCATGATCTTGTACGTGTTAACTTACTCAGCACGTAGTGCTGACCAAAACCATGTTTTCTCTTTTTCTTGTTCTTTCAGAGTTGAGAATTATGCATCGTCATATGCATACACGGGAAGTTTGGGATGATATATTATTTTGAATTTTTTTGTTAGACTAGATCTTGCATGAACGGGCATGTTTAACCCGTGATTAGGCCATGTTGGCCATATATTTAAATTCCGCTGCGATACTGTAACACCCCGGTTTTGGTAACCCAGGCCGGGATGCCACCGCCACACCTCCCTAGCAAGACACGGTTTCTCCGAGCTCACTAAAGAGATGCAAGGCTATGGTTTTTCAGAATTTAAAATATTCAAACAGCCCATTCATATATAATTTAAATTTAATACATCAAAGTTGCAGCGGAATTTAAATATAGGGCCAACATGGCCAAAACACGGGTTAAACAGGCCCGTTCATGCAAGTCGTAATTAAACGCAGGGATTTAAAATAAAGATTTCCCTTAATGTTCCCATGTATGCATATGACGATGCATATTCTTCGTACTCTGTAAGAAAAAGGAGATATATGGTTTGGGTCAGCAAAAACGCGCTGAGTAAGCTAACACATAGCATGGGTTAGGGGTTTCAAAGCCTTTAGTTAAATTTTATAAAAACATTTCTTGCTCAACAATGTTTAGTTTAGCCGGCAATCCGGCGGCCGCAGCCAATTTCATAAAATCTAAGCTTTTTAATATATTTCCCGTTACGTCATCATCTCAACAATATATCATTTAGCCGGTGATCCGGCGGCCGCAGCCAATATCAAAAGTATCATTTAGCCGGTGATCCGGCGGCCTCAGCCAATTTCAAAAATATCACTTCTCAAAATATTTTTCGTTTCTTTTATAGTTCACCATTCACCAGGGCTCTTGTGACCGCAATCCTCATAACCAATATTTCCGCAGGAAATCATACAATCGCCCTTGGGGAATCTAACCCGCAAGAACTCAATACATCCTAGGGAATCAAACCCGTAGGAAAACATACAATCGCCCTTGGGGAATCTAACCCGCAAGAACTCAAATATATCATAGGGAATCAAACCCGCATGAATCATATTGATAATATCAAACTTGGTCACAAGTCCCCAATGTTTCAAAAGAATTCTTTTAAAGAAAATGTTTTTATTTGGTGTAACGGGATTTTTCAAAAATATAGCTTTATCGTAATTCCAACGTCTCGATCGTTGTTTAAAAGATTTCAAAAATCGATCGATGTCACAGTTTGCGCCTTTTTGGTTTAAAAATCCATTTCTTAGGCGATTGATCTGAAATTTGTACAGCATCTCAAAAACATCCCAACGAACAACTTTCGTGTTTTAAGTTTTTCGGAAAAACGATGGGAAGCATGTCAAAAATCGAGTTTTCGACTCAAACAAAAAGCTGTCAGGATTCAGGTTTGACACCTTTCAAAGATTTGACTTTTTGACATATCAAATTGACTTCAAAAATTCTGAAATTTTACAGAGACATACTAGACTTGATTTCCAACAACTTTTGTTTAGATCATGAAGATTGATTCGGACTAGAAATGATAGGAATAAGCTCCTCAAGTTCGGTTATGAAATCTGTCATCCTTTGACAATTCCTAAAAACGCAGAATATGTCCGACACGTTTTGGGGTATCAAAACTTGATGAAAATTTCTGAAATTTTTACACAATATAGCTTATGATCTTTGGATCAAAATCTTCGTTTTGAGTTTTCAGGTTTGAACACTCGAAGTAATAGAAATATGCTCATCAAGTTCGGTTAAGAAATCTGTCAAGGTTCTTGACATTGGTTCTAACGCAGATTGGATCGGCTCGAGTTTGGAGGTTCAAATCTCAATGAAAAATTCTAAAAACTTGCAGTAGTATTCCAAACTCATAGATCTATAATTCTTATGTTCAACTCCAATCCTAGATCGGCCTAGATCCAAGGTCAAAATGGCTAACAAGATTGAGAGTGAAATCTGTCCAAAGTTCTAAGATCCAGATTTAATACTCTTCGGTTTTGGGTTGGTTTCAGGTTTCAAATCATCATGAAAAATTATGAAATTTTTACAGAAGCTAGATCTAAGTCTTAGGAACACTTTTCATGTTTTGAGTTTTATTGTTTGAGCAGCTTTAGAGGTTCGAAAAATTCATACGAAAACGCTGCGTTGAGGGTTTCTCTTGTTGACAGGTTTTTATTAATTTTCTTGAGTTGGATCTCTATGTTTGGTTGCATTTTAAGTCACCCAAAACCATAGTAAGGTTAACTTACAATGGGGATGATGTTTAGGAGGTCACGGGGTCGTCCGGAATCCACGGGATGTCACGAACGAATCTCTTCCACCCGATTTATTCTTCCCTTGGCTCCGATTTGTGTTTGAATACGAAGATTCTTAAGTTAGGATGATGTTTATGATCTTAAAACCATATGGAAACTTGATTAACATCTTACCAACAATCCAAAGCCTGCAATCCTTGATCTACACACTTCCTTGGTCGGATTTGGTTGCCGGAAATTCGCCGGAAAGTCCGCCGGAAGGGTGTTTGGCTTTGGGAGAGTTTTGGGAGAGTTTTGGAGGAAACTTTGGGTGTTGAAGACTGAAATGGGGTGTTAGGGACATCTAATAATCATCCAAAATATGCCTCCCCCGTGATAGATCAAGATTCCCACCTTTGGGACCCAAAAAATGGCAAAAAGTCACCAAAAATGCATAATGCCCGACTGCTACAGTAGCATGCTACAGTAGCGTGCTACAGTAGCATGCTACAGTAACTTTTTTTTTTTTAAATTTTTTTTTTATATATATATATTAAGATTCTTATCTTCAAAAAAAATAAAAATCATAATTTGGGAATTTTTGTGATCTTGTAAGTCATACATAGCTTCAAAAAGGAATATATTCTTTATTTGAAAATGACAAGATATGATTAATATTCCACCCTACAATTTCAAACCATAGTCAAATTATTCCCAATTATATTATGGCATTCTAGAATAATTCATAAAAAAATTTGGGTAGAATGATTAATCAAGAATATATAGAAAATAGATAATTCTCATTATAATTTAAACATGTAAATATATACATGTATATACATGTGTACATGTTTGGAAAGATTATTTCAAGACCAAGGTATATATGTGTATATAAACTTGTATATGGATTTAAAATATTCTATGAACCATATACTTATTACACTTGATATTGAAATCCATATATTTATTTGAAAAGACAAATATATATAATTTTTCAAAGTATGTTTTGTAGAAAATAATATACTAATCTTTAAGCACATATTTGAACATATAAATATATATAGATTTGATTAAAAATCTACTTAGTGAATTAATCAAAAATATATATTCATATATATATTTCGGGCAATTTCTATGGTATTACAATCTACCCTCCTTAAGAATCAACTTCGTCCCCGAAGTTGCGCGACTTATTGACCGATTGATTGATTGCGATTGTATCATTGTGTTTTGTTGTTTGATATTATTCGACTGAACCCAGAATTGAAATTTCCAAGTTGCCTACGTACCCCGTGAAGGGATCAAGTCATTACGTAGTTCAAAACAATTTGAATTTGTTCATTTGGGATACAAAATATTCGGGTCGTTACATCCTCTCCCCCTTAAGATTACAGTTATGTCCCCATAACTGCGGTTGCACCGTTTTGGAATAGGGTCGGGTAACGCTCCTTCATGTCGGATTCTAACTCCCATGTCGCCGTTTCACTTTCATGGTTCGACCAAAGAACCTTGACCATTCTCACGGCTTTGTTCCTTGTTACTCTCTCCTTAACATCGAGTATTCGTACCGGAATTTCCTCATAGCTCAAGTCATCATCCAATTCAATTCCTTCCGGTTGGAGTACATGGGTCGGATCGTGCACATACTTCTTCAATTGTGATATGTGGAACACGTTGTGAACTCTAGCCAATTGTGGCGGTAAGGCTAGACGATATGCTAAATTCCCGACTTTTTCTAGAATTTCATAAGGTCCTATATATCGAGGGCTTAACTTTCCTCGTTTGCCAAAACGCATAACCCCCTTCATCGGTGATATCTTTAACATGACCTTATCCCCAACTTGAAATTCCAGGTCTTGCCGTCTCACATCGGCATAACTTTTCTGTCGGTCTTGGGCCGCTTTCATCTTTTCTCGAATCACTTTGATTTGTTGGGTCATCTCTTCTACGAGTTGTGGTCCTACTATCACTGTCTTATCATTCCCTTCCCAACTCAACGGACTTCGGCACCTTCGACCATACAATGCCTCGAATGGTGCCATGCCGATGCTAGCATGGTAGCTATTGTTGTAGGAAAATTCAATTAGGGGTAAATGATTTTCCCAGCTACCCTTAAACTCTAGGACGCAAGCTCTCAGCATGTCTTCCAACGTTTGGATTGTTCTCTCAGTTTGTCCATCCGTCATTGGGTGGAATGCGGTGCTCATCTTAATCTGCGTACCGAGGGCTTCTTGTAACTTGATCCAAAAGTGAGAGACAAATCTACTGTCTCTATCGGAGATAATGTCATGTGGCACCCCGTGTCTTCGTACCACATTGTCAATATACGCCCTTGCTAATTGGTCCATGGTCCAAGTGTCCTTCATTGGAATAAAAATGGCCGTCTTCGTTAGCCTATCGACAATCACCCATATCTTATTCATTCCTCTTGGTGATCGTGGTAATCCCGAAACGAAATCCATAGAGATACTATCCCACTTCCAACTCGGGATTTCCAATGGTTGCATCAATCCTAAGGGTTTCTGTCGCACGGCTTTGACCTTTTGGCACGTGAGGCATCTCGCTACAAATTCTGCCACTTCATTCTTCATCCTCGGCCACCAGTAAATCTTCCTCAAATCCTTATATAATTTGTCGCCTCCAGGGTGAACCGAGTAAGGTGTGTTATGCCCTTCTTCCATCAATCTTTGTTTTATCTCCATGCATTTTTGTGGTACACACCATCTTCCCTTGAAACGAATGCTTCCGTCCTCATGGATAGCAAATCCTATTGCCTTCCCGTTGGCAATGTTCTCCTTAATCCTTTCCAACTTTGCGTCGCCCGGTTGGGCGAGTTTGATCTCGTCAAATATGGTCGATTCGACTACCATTGCGTTGACCATTTCATTTACAGTGCCCGAATGCACTAGTTCTAAGCTCAATCTTGCCAAGTCCATATACAATGCTGGCGGAATCACCATCGAATTTGCCACATGTTGGGTCTTCCGGCTTAAGGCATCGGCTACTACGTTGGCCTTCCCTTCGTGGTAAGAAATTTCGAGATCATAGTCCTTGATTAGTTCCAACCATCTCCGTTGTCTCAGATTTAGCTCTTTTTGCGTGAATATGTATTTGAGGCTTTTGTGGTCTGTGAACATCCGACACTTTCTCCCATAAAGGTAGTGTCTCCATATTTTCAGAGCGAACACGACTGCCGCCAACTCCAAGTCGTGCGTTGGGTAGTTCGCTTCATGAGGTTTCAATTGGCGCGAAGCATATGCAATGACTCTCGAGTCTTGCATCAAAACACATCCTAGACCTTCCTTTGAAGCGTCACTGTAAACCTCGAAGTCACCATTCTCTGATGGTAGTGCTAGTACGGGTGTACTGGTGAGTCGCTTTTTCAGTTCTTGAAACGCGGACTCACACTCACTGGTCCAGTCATATTTTACCCCTTTCTTCAACAGCTGGGTCAACGGGCGTGCGATTTTTGAGAAGTCCTTCACAAATCGCCTATAATAACCAGCTAGCCCAAGGAAGCTCCGTATTTCAGTTGGACTCGTTGGCGATACCCATTCCGTCACTGCCGAAATTTTTGCCTGATCCACTGAAACTACAGTGGCGGATACTATGTGCCCAAGGAATGCTACTTCCTTCAACCAAAAGTCGCATTTGGATAGTTTGCCATAGAGTTGGTTCTTGCGCAAAATCCCTAACACTTGGTGCAAATGTTGGGAATGCTCCTCCTCGCTTCTCGAGTAGATCAGGATGTCGTCGATGAACACCACGACGCTTTGATCTAACAATTCTCTAAATACATCGTTCATGAGGTTCATGAACATTGCAGGTGCATTTGTTAACCCAAAGGATAATACTGTGAACTCGTAGTGTCCATAACGAGTTCGGAATGCCGTCTTCGGAATATCCTTCTCCGCAATCCTCAGCTGGTGATAACCGGATCGCAAGTCGATCTTTGAGAACACCGACGCCCCCTTCAATTGATCAAATAAGTCCTCAATCCTTGGTAATGGATACTTGTTCTTGATGGTCACTTGATTGAGTCCTCTGTAATCGATGCAAAGGCGTAGTCCTCCGTCCTTCTTTTTAACAAATAAGACCGGTGCTCCCCACGGGGACGTACTTGGTCTTATGTATCCTTTCTCCAACAACTCTTCGAGTTGTTCCTTTAACTCCTTCATTTCCAGTGGTGCCATACGGTAAGGGGCCTTCGAGACAGGTTCCGTTCCCGGAATGAGATCTATGGTGAATTCAAGATCTCTCTCAGGTGGCATACCAGGGATGTCTTCAGGAAATACGTCCGGGTATTCTCTCACCACTGGGATGTCGTCAATCTTGCTCTCTTCCGCCTCCAGGTTGTGAACGTAGCATGCATACAACGCGTATCCCTTATGCATTAAGCTACGAAGCTTGAGAGCGTTAACAACCTTGTTGCTCCTCTTAGGGGGTTGAGAGTAAAAGATGACTCTCTTTCCCCTACCTTTCGACAAGGTGATCTTCTGCTTTTGACATTCTATTACCGCTTTATACCGGGTCAACCAATCCATTCCCAGTATAACGTCGAAGTCCCTTAAATTAAATTCTACCAAGTTTGCGAAAAATTCTATGTTCTTGATAACTATCGGAATTCCGTTATAACGTTTAGAGCATGGTACTACCTCTCCTGATGGTAGTTGAATTTCTAAGTTAATCAGTTCGCACTTAGGTAGATCTAGTTCAGATAAGACTCTTGATGATATAATCGAACAACTAGCTCCTGAGTCAAACAGAACTTTAAGGGGTGTACTTAAAACATGGAATGTACCTGCCATCACGTCACCCTGCATAGGCACATCTGCTTGGTTGATAACATTCAACCTCCCCATGGGCCGTCCTTGGTTGCCCGGCTGATCCCGGTTCGGGTTCTGATTCTGTTGCTGATTTGGATTCTGTGGAGGGCGTTGATTCTGGTTGAAATTCTGGTTCTGAGGGGGTCTGTACCCTTGATAGTTACCATTCCGTCCATTTTGGTTACGAGGCTGTGCTGGCCCCATAATCAAGTCCTCCCGCTTGGTGATGTTTTCAATTCGAGTCCGGCACTCATTCACCCGATGACCAAATCGACCACACCTGAAGCATGTGCCCTGTTGGGGGCATCCCCTAATCAAGTGAGGTCTCCCACATCTTGGGCATGGTGGCACAGGGTTACCCTGGAAAAAGGTTCTCCCACCATTTCCCCTATTGTTGTTCTGAGGGGGTCTGTTCAGGCCTCCCCGAAAGTTGTTTCCTCCAGAATTGTTACCGGTGCGGTTATCCCTGTTCCTCTTATCTTGCCCCTGAGGTCCCCGGCTGGACTCTCCACTCATCCTCCTCTTCAGTTGTTGCACCCTTGCAACAGCAACTGCACGATCATATACTGCTTGCAGGTCCGGGTAATGGACACCAGTGATCACTTCCCGTATGGTCAAGTTCAATCCCATCTCAAATTTTTGTGCCTTCTCTACGTCTGTCGGTACTAGTCTTGGTGCAAAGCGCACCAACTCCTTAAATCGAGTGTAATACTCTTGTACAGTCTGCCGGCCTTGTTTCAGTGATAAAAACTCCTCGTACATGGCCGCCTTCGTACTCAGGGGGTAAAATCGGTCCCTGAGCAGTTCCATCATTTCAGTCCATGAATAGGGCACATCTTCCTCTTGTATCTTTCCCTGGGTGGCTTGCCACCAGTCGTCTGCTTCACCTCCCAGGTAGTATGAGGCCACATGCACCTTTTCCCCTTCTGGGCACTTAACTGCGCTTAACAACTTGTCGAAGGTCCTAATCCACTCCTCTAGTTTTGCAGGGTCTTCCTCGCCTGCGTAGTGCGGCGGTTGGTATGGGTTCACCATGGCTAGGTAATTAATGCGAGCTTGTGGTGGAGGTGCCGCAGCCGCTTGGCCTTGGTTCACCTGCGCGTTCCCTATCGCAATGAGAACCTCTT
This sequence comes from Hygrophila difformis, assembly GCA_030278955.1. Classification (NCBI taxonomy): domain Eukaryota; kingdom Viridiplantae; phylum Streptophyta; class Magnoliopsida; order Lamiales; family Acanthaceae; genus Hygrophila; species Hygrophila difformis. The sequence continues at coordinate 30,502,762 of JAOANR010000006.1, read as the reverse complement.
CTAGAGTGCGTAGGCGATTACCTATGTTGTCTGGTATAGGGCCTGCTGGCTCTTCCTGAGCGTGTACACCCACGTTTGGTATCGGCATGTCAGGTTGCCTAGGTATTTCGTTGGTATTGGGAGGAATGGGCTGGACGCGCGGTCTCCCTCTCGGTGCCATTCTGTTGCAAGAACAAGTGATTTAGATTTTAAGGAAAATATAATAAAGGGTTTATACAATGATTATCGAAACCCCAGGGTCTAGGGTTTCAGGGTCTTGGGTTTCAAGGTTTAAATGAGCCGTGCGTTTGAGATGGATTTGTTGTTTGGGAATTCAACATAATTTTTGGAATAGAGAGTGTTCAAACAAAAACCTGATTTATTTATTTATTTATTTTTTTTTTTACAAGTGATAGGATATACCAAAATAGGATCCTCCTATCATTTCTAGGCGTCCTCCGGCACAGTGGTGGGATCCTCCTCCGGATCTTCCTCCACCGGGCTTGGCGGTAGTAGGTCATCGAAAATGTGGTTCAAGTCATCCCCATGAGCATCAACAAGCTCCTTTAAACATAGATTTTGTGTAGTGAGGTTTTGGATTTGGTCTTCGAGCTGGTTTATGCGGTGGTGGTCCGCCTCTCTTAAGCTTCCCATATGGTGCAGATTTGCCTCTAATTGGGCCATACGATGTTCCATTTGTTGTATGGTTTGTTGGGAATCAAAGTGAGAGTTCATCATTTTGACCATTAAGTTCATCATGTCTTGGTTAGCCATCTAGCGCAAGAAAAAGATCTAGGTTACAACATAACGCTTCTAGGTTCTCTAAGGTATAGAAATGCAATATGCACATGCAGTGATGATCCCCCTTGATAAAAAAAAATTTTATGCATGCATTTATTTATCCATGGGTTTTAAAAAAATAAATTTATTTCATGGATAGACTAAAATAAGGATAAAAGGTTTGGGCCGCTATATTGGGCCGAAAGAAATAAATTATTTGGGCTTTAAATAAAAACAAGGTTATTGGGCCAAAATAGTTGGGCTTATCATGATACTTAAATATTGAGCCAAAAATAATTAATCATTGGGTTTAAAATATTACACTAAGTAAATAAAATTTTTGGGCTCAAAATAATACACATTTGGGCTTCATTTAAAAATACATGTATTGGGCTAAAAATTTGGGTTTTAATTTCAAAATAATAATTGGGCTCTTTAAAATATATTACTAGTTTAGAAATAATAACTTTAAGAATAATAATACTTAAAAATAATAGTTTAAAAATATTCCGGGCTCTGATACCACATTGTAACACCCCGGTTTTGGTAACCCAGGCCGGGATGCCACCGCCACACCTCCCTAGCAAGACACGGTTTCTCCGAGCTCACTAAAGAGATGCAAGGCTATGGTTTTTCAGAATTTAAAATATTCAAACAGCCCATTCATATATAATTTAAATTTAATACATCAAAGTTGCAGCGGAATTTAAATATAGGGCCAACATGGCCAAAACACGGGTTAAACAGGCCCGTTCATGCAAGTCGTAATTAAACGCAGGGATTTAAAATAAAGATTTCCCTTAATGTTCCCATGTATGCATATGACGATGCATATTCTTCGTACTCTGTAAGAAAAAGGAGATATATGGTTTGGGTCAGCAAAAACGCGCTGAGTAAGCTAACACATAGCATGGGTTAGGGGTTTCAAAGCCTTTAGTTAAATTTTATAAAAACATTTCTTGCTCAACAATGTTTAGTTTAGCCGGCAATCCGGCGGCCGCAGCCAATTTCATAAAATCTAAGCTTTTTAATATATTTCCCGTTACGTCATCATCTCAACAATATATCATTTAGCCGGTGATCCGGCGGCCGCAGCCAATATCAAAAGTATCATTTAGCTGGTGATCCGGCGGCCTCAGCCAATTTCAAAAATATCACTTCTCAAAATATTTTTCGTTTCTTTTATAGTTCACCATTCACCAGGGCTCTTGTGACCGCAATCCTCATAACCAATATTTCCGCAGGAAATCATACAATCGCCCTTGGGGAATCTAACCCGCAAGAACTCAATACATCCTAGGGAATCAAACCCGTAGGAAAACATACAATCGCCCTTGGGGAATCTAACCCGCAAGAACTCAAATATATCATAGGGAATCAAACCCGCATGAATCATATTGATAATATCAAACTTGGTCACAAGTCCCCAATGTTTCAAAAGAATTCTTTTAAAGAAAATGTTTTTATTTGGTGTAACGGGATTTTTCAAAAATATAGCTTTATCGTAATTCCAACGTCTCGATCGTTGTTTAAAAGATTTCAAAAATCGATCGATGTCACAGTTTGCGCCTTTTTGGTTTAAAAATCCATTTCTTAGGCGATTGATCTGAAATTTGTACAGCATCTCAAAAACATCCCAACGAACAACTTTCGTGTTTTAAGTTTTTCGGAAAAACGATGGGAAGCATGTCAAAAATCGAGTTTTCGACTCAAACAAAAAGCTGTCAGGATTCAGGTTTGACACCTTTCAAAGATTTGACTTTTTGACATATCAAATTGACTTCAAAAATTCTAAAATTTTACAGAGACATACTAGACTTGATTTCCAACAACTTTTGTTTAGATCATGAAGATTGATTCGGACTAGAAATGATAGGAATAAGCTCCTCAAGTTCGGTTATGAAATCTGTCATCCTTTGACAATTCCTAAAAATGCAGAATATGTCCGACACGTTTTGGGGTATCAAAACTTGATGAAAATTTCTGAAATTTTTACACAATATAGCTTATGATCTTTGGATCAAAATCTTAGTTTTGAGTTTTCAGGTTTGAACACTCGAAGTAATAGAAATATGCTCATCAAGTTCGGTTAAGAAATCTGTCAAGGTTCTTGACATTGGTTCTAACGCAGATTGGATCGGCTCGAGTTTGGAGGTTCAAATCTCAATGAAAAATTCTAAAAACTTACAGTAGTATTCCAAACTCATAGATCTATAATTCTTATGTTCAACTCCAATCCTAGATCGGCCTAGATCCAAGGTCAAAATGGCTAACAAGATTGAGAGTGAAATCTGTCCAAAGTTCTAAGATCCAGATTTAATACTCTTCGGTTTTGGGTTGGTTTCAGGTTTCAAATCATCATGAAAAATTATGAAATTTTTACAGAAGCTAGATCTAAGTCTTAGGAACACTTTTCATGTTTTGAGTTTTATTGTTTGAGCAGCTTTAGAGGTTCGAAAAATTCATACGAAAACGCTGCGTTGAGGGTTTCTCTTGTTGACAGGTTTTTATTAATTTTCTTGAGTTGGATCTCTATGTTTGGTTGCATTTTAAGTCACCCAAAACCATAGTAAGGTTAACTTACAGTGGGGATGATGTTTAGGAGGTCACGGGGTCGTCCGGAATCCACGGGATGTCACGAACGAATCTCTTCCACCCGATTTATTCTTCCCTTGGCTCCGATTTGTGTTTGAATACGAAGATTCTTAAGTTAGGATGATGTTTATGATCTTAAAACCATATGGAAACTTGATTAACATCTTACCAACAATCCAAAGCCTGCAATCCTTGATCTACACACTTCCTTGGTCGGATTTGGTTGCCGGAAATTCGCCGGAAAGTCCGCCGGAAGGGTGTTTGGCTTTGGGAGAGTTTTGGGAGAGTTTTGGAGGAAACTTTGGGTGTTGAAGACTGAAATGGGGTGTTAGGGACATCTAATAATCATCCAAAATATGCCTCCCCCGTGATAGATCAAGATTCCCACCTTTGGGACCCAAAAAATGGCAAAAAGTCACCAAAAATGCATAATGCCCGACTGCTACAGTAGCATGCTACAATAGCGTGCTACAGTAGCATGCTACAGTAACTTTTTTTTTTTTTTTTTTTTAAAATTTTTTTTTTATATATATATATTAAGATTCTTATCTTCAAAAAAAATAAAAATCATAATTTGGGAATTTTTGTGATCTTGTAAGTCATACATAGCTTCAAAAAGGAATATATTCTTTATTTGAAAATGACAAGATATGATTAATATTCCACCCTACAATTTCAAACCATAGTCAAATTATTCCCAATTATATTATGGCATTCTAGAATAATTCATAAAAAAATTTGGGTAGAATGATTAATCAAGAATATATAGAAAATAGATAATTCTCATTATAATTTAAACATGTAAATATATACATGTATATACATGTGTACATGTTTGGAAAGATTATTTCAAGACCAAGGTATATATGTGTATATAAACTTGTATATGGATTTAAAATATTCTATGAACCATATACTTATTACACTTGATATTGAAATCCATATATTTATTTGAAAAGACAAATATATATAATTTTTCAAAGTATGTTTTGTAGAAAATAATATACTAATCTTTAAGCACATATTTGAACATATAAATATATATAGATTTGATTAAAAATCTACTTAGTGAATTAATCAAAAATATATATTCATATATATATTTCGGGCAATTTCTATGGTATTACAGATACATATATGTAAATATTATTTTCCGCTGCAACTTTGATGTATTATTTTTAAATTATATATGAATGGGCTGTTTGAATATTTTAAATTCTGGAAAACCATAGCCTTGCATCTCTTTAGCGAGCTCGGAGAAACCGTGTCTTGCTAGGGAGGTGTGGCGGTGACACCCCGACCTGGGTGACCAAAAACCGGGGTGTTACAACATCTTAGTTGGGACAAAGAAAATATAATAAAATATACCTAGTATATTCTAAAACTACATTATTAATAAGATTCTAATAAGACCTAACTCATTTATTTTTCTTTGAATATATACTTACAATAAACTTGAGTTAAAATTAAACAATTAAACAATCAACGTGAATAAAAAATCAAAGGAGACGTTTGGGAGACAACGGATCCATTAGCGGATAGCAGATTTGAAAAGCAGATTGTCTCAGAGTTCTCTCTCCTAATGTGCTATATACTAGCGGATCCGTTAACACCCAAACCTCCCAAAACCACACCACTGAGGAAGTACTATGGGCTTGTTTGGGAGCCGGCATATTGAAGAGCATATAACGGATTCAATCTGCGCTGACTTACAAACATCTCCTATGTTTCCTAACCTGTTCAGCAGTAAAAAGATCACGTGGGAAGCGCGTGCCGACAGCCTCCACAACACCGTCTCCCCAAAAAATCTCGTCCCTACATCTCTGCCTTCCGTAAAACCTCCGCCGGTGCTGTTCTCATTCCTTGTATATAAAGCAACCAAATAGTATAAAAAAATAAAAGCAATTAACTTAAATAAGTTCCTAAATTCCTCCCTTCTAGGGTTTCTCACTTCCGCCACTCGAACCGCCGTTGCCGCCGCCTCCTCTCTCTCGTGACCTCTCCACGAGCGTGCAATGGCGCAGTCACTGGAGCTTTTGTTGCTTCAATTCTTGATGCCGGATAATGACGCCAGACGGCAGGCGGAGGATCAGATTAAGCGGTTGTCCAAGGATCCGCAGGTGGTACCGGCGCTAATCGAACACCTGCGCACGGCCAAGACCCCCAACGTTCGTCAATTGGCCGCCGTTCTCCTCCGAAAAAAGATTACAGGGCATTGGGGCAAGTTATCGCCGGATGTTCGCGCGCAGGTCAAGCAATCACTCATTGAGAGCATCACAATGGAACACAGGTTGGGTTTTCGCTGACGTCTTTGTCAATTGAGGTTTAATTCACTGGGAAGGTTGTGATTTTGTTGCGCCATGTCGGTGGACGGAATTGATGCATTTTGTTATTTTTTTGTTGGCAGACTAGGTTTGAACTGGTTGTGAATTCATGTTGCTTTTGACTTGTTTTTGTGCCTGCGAATTGATGATTCCATCTGATATAATTGTTGTGTATTTTCGACTACTTTTTCTAGCTTACCTTGGTAGTGTTGCTTTTCACAAATATGCATTCAATGCTTTTGTTGAAATGAATTAGTCTATGTAATTTTCATGTTTCATGTTTCATGTTCTCTGCCATTGGAAACAATCCCATTCATCGTTTTTAGTTTTGCTGGATTTTAAATTTACTTTTGATATGATTTCATCTGGCGGAGAATCTATTCGTGCATCTATATGATTAGTTGTCAGAGTCATAACTAGACATAAGGCTTGTTATATATAACTTAAAGATGAATTTAACTACCAAGTTTATGAGTATAACTGGACATTTTGTTATTTGTTTTTCTTTTTCCCTGGTTTTTGGGGAGGGGGCAGGGGTATATAGTTGTTGGTTCATTTATTTCCTTCTTGGTTATACTCATCTGAATGATCCATATCTTACATTTTTTGTAGCCCGCCAGTTAGGAGAGCCAGTGCAAATGTTGTTAGCATAATTGCGAAGTATACTGTCCCATCTGGAGAATGGAAAGAACTGTTGCCATTTCTATTCCAATGTAGTCAAAGTCCTCAGGAGGATCACAGAGAAGTATGTTATCACTTTCTGATTACTTGCACTAAATTTTCTTCTATAATCCCTTATTATTCTGGTTCTTTTGAAGTTTTGCTGTTGTTTAACTTCTGTAGAGTTTAGTGGGTTATTTATTTCATTTCCCCAGCTAACCCCTTTCAATTTTTTTGCCATTTGTGTAAGTTATGTCATTACTCCATTTCATGATTGCTGTGATGAGTGAAACTATGTCCATAAGTTATGTCAACGTGGCATTGGCGTTGGTTCTGTTTGAATCTTGATTACTGCTTATTTTGTGAAAAGTGTTGCATGTGCAAGGCTGTATGATAAATAATCCATCTGCCTGTGGGGTTGAGATTCATTGAATAAATATGAGATGTTGCGTCTTCCTACTGGCTTAAATTTTAGATGTGATGCTCATTCAGTTGTTTCTATTTATAAAACTGGGACTTGAGCTACAATCTTGTGCCCAGAATTGAACTTGATAGTGCCAGGCGTATTGTTTTTAAATTTTAATCAACCTATCTCAAGTTTTTGCTATGTATCTCTGTGCCTTCTACTTGTTTTATGTAACAAGCTGAAATTTGGTTTGTGGTCTTAGGTGGCATTGATACTTTTCAGCTCATTGACTGAAACAATTGGGGACTCGTTTCGACCATACTTTACGGACTTGCAGTCACTGTTGCTCAAGTGTTTACAAGATGAGACCAGTACTCGTGTTAGAGTTGCTGCCCTCAAGTAATGTTTTAATTGATAGTTTGTCCGAAAATGTTTCTTCTTTCTTAAACAATGTGCTTACGCACATTTTGCGTTTTCTTGTATCAGGGCAGTTGGTTCTTTCCTTGAATTCACTCTAGATGATAAAGAAGCAGTGAGTCATAGTCTTCTCTTTTTCTGTTACATTTTTGTAGTATCAATCCATGAATTTTGTAGGTCTTAGGCATGAAATTTAGCTGTTTCTTTGTTATATGCTTTGGATTTCATGACAGGTTTACTGGCTGTTGTAGTTTTACTATTATGGCTTTCTTTTTAAAGTCATTTAAGTGTTGACAATTGATTTATGAGTGTCTTTGGTACCCTCTTATAAATTATGGTTGGTGTAATTTATATTTCAATTCTGTCTAGGATGAATTTATCATTTCCCGTTACAGTTTCCAATGATGTGTTTCTCTGTATAACCCATTTCTGATGCATCTATCCTGCAGATTAAGTTCCGAGAGTTTATTCCTAGCATTTTGAATGTATCCAGACAATGCCTGGCTTCTGGTGAAGAGGATGTTGCTGTGATTGCTTTTGAGATATTTGATGAGTTAATTGAGTCTCCTGCCCCTCTTCTTGGGGACTCTGTGAAAGCCATAGTTCAATTTTCTCTTGAAGTGTGTGCAAGCCCTAATCTTGATTCTAATACACGCCATCAGGTTAGTCGTGCGGGAATTCTAGCATTCAATGTTTGTGGTGTTGCCATTTTTTTCCCCAAAGGAATGGATGAAGAATTGTACTCTATTTACCTGACATCACTTTGTTTGCTCTTTATAATTTTTTCCCCAAAGGAATGGATGAAGAATTGTACTCTATTTACCTGACATCACTTTGTTTGCTCTTTATATGTTAGGCTATTCAAATAATTTCATGGCTTGCAAGATATAAATCAAATTCTCTGAAAAAGTACAAGCTGGTTGGACCAATTCTGCAAATTATGTGCCCACTACTTGCTGAATCAACTAATAGGGATGAGGATGATGATCTTGCACCAGACCGAGCTGCTGCCGAGGTTATCGATACTATGGCTTTAAATCTGTCAAAGCATGTATTGCCTCCTGTTCTTGAGTTTGCATCCATAAGCTGCCAAAATGCCAATCCAAAGTTCAGGGAAGCTTCAGTGACAGCGTTAGGGGTTATTTCAGAGGGTTGTTCAGAGTTAATGAAAGATAAACTAGAACCTATTCTTCAAATTGTAGTGGGAGCTCTTAGAGATCCTGAGCAAATGGTACGTGGTGCTGCATCCTTTGCTCTCGGTCAATTTGCTGAGCATCTCCAACCAGAAATAGTGTCTCATCATGAAAGTGTTCTTCCATGCATTTTGAGTGCCTTAGAGGATTCATCCGATGAAGTTAAGGTAAGTACTGGTACAATGTTTAAATACGATTCTTTGTTGTCAATCTCAAAAATGAGTTCACTTTCTTTTTACAGGAGAAATCATATTATGCACTGGCAGCATTTTGTGAAGACATGGGTGAAGAAATTTTACCTTTTCTGGATCCTTTGATGGTGAAATTACTTGGTGCCCTTCAAGGTAGTCCTCGTAATTTGCAGGAGACATGCATGGTAAGGAGATTTTGTATTGACATTTCAGCATTTCAAGTTATTAACAGTCACCACTCACCCATTCTTAATGATTGCCTTGTTATTGTAGTCTGCAATTGGTTCAGTTGCATCTGCTGCAGAAAAAGCTTTTGTTCCGTATGCAGAGAAGGTTCTTGAGTTGATGAAAATATTTATGGTGCTTACCAATGATGAGGACCTCCGATCACGAGCAAGGGCTACCGAGTTAACTGGAATAGTGTCAATGTCTGTTGGGCGCGCTAGAATGGAACCAATTCTGCCGGCTTTTATTGAAGCTGCAATATCTGTATTAACTCTACTGCTTTAGTGCCATTTAATATCCTGAAAATACTGTGATTGGAATAAAATTGATTTAGGATGTGTGTTTCAGGGTTTTGGGCTGGAGTACAGTGAGCTTCGGGAATATACTCATGGATTCTTCAGCAATGTAGCAGAACTCTTAGAAGATGGTTTTACTCCGGTAGTGTTTCTTCCTCAAGTTCACCCTTGGATATGAATATGAATCTAACATTTAATATCATCCATTGCATATTGGAACAGTACCTTCCTCATGTAGTGCCCTTGGCCTTTTCCTCCTGCAACCTTGATGATGGCTCAGCTCTAGATGTCGATGATTCTGATGAAGATGAACATGTCAATGGATTTGGTGCTGTATCATCTGATGATGAAGCACGTGATGAACCTAGAATTCGTAACATTAGTGTACGAACAGGTGTTTTGGATGAAAAAGCAGCTGCTACCCAAGCTCTCGGATTATTTGCTCTGCATACAAAAAGTTCCTATGCACCGTATCCTTTATGTGTTTTGTTTTAGTTATATTTATATACACGTATGCCTATATATATGTTGGAGCCTTGGAGGGCTGCAATATGGAAACAATGAATATCGTTGATGCCTTAATTTAAAAAAAGGTACATAGAGGAGACTATCAAAATCTTGGTGAGACATTCAACATACTTCCATGAAGATGTTCGCCTCCAGGCAGTAATTTCGCTGAAATGTGAGTTTTGATATTTATGTGATAATTTTGTTTTCTAAATAACGATCACAGTTAGTTTTGACAATTTTCATATATTTATATCTCCATGCCAAAATAATGTATTTTAGATATACTGCACATTTTAATTTTCTGTCTTTATTTACTTCCTTCGTTTCACAATGTTTTTGACGGGCCCACTTTTTACGTAGTTTAATACACATTTTAAACCAGTAATAACTCAATTTCGGTGCAATTAAAAATTCTAAAAGTTCGATATTTAAAAACTATACGACGAGACGAATCTAACAAGATCTTACTTGGCTAAATTTTAATTTGTATAATTATGATAAAACTTAAAGTGAAACTCAGTGTGTGAATAGTACTACTTTACCTAATGTAAAGATCATTGTGAGACGGAGGAAGTATATGGCATAGTAGGCCATAAGCCTTTTTAGGCCATATACCGAGCCATAAAATTGATGATTACTGCTTCAATTTCCTAATGAGTTGCGGCTAGATTTACTATAATTGTGACAAGCGCGATCTGCAAATACAATTGTCTTAAGTTTTCAGTTGCTACTTGATAGAGCTCCATGCAGGAACTTGTGTCTTTTCTCTGTTCTGATCATCGACATTTACTTAGTCATATATTAAGGTTATGGTATTCGCTATTGGATTTTATTGATTCATAATTGGTACTTTGGTTTCTACTTTCTATCTAACCCTGACGTTTTTATTGCATTTAAGACATTTTCATTTTACCCTGATTACTGTATCCAGTTGTGAAACGAGTGTATGCTGTAATAGAAATGTTAATTTCTGACTTCTCAGTTAATTTGTGATGGCCAGATATCTTGACCGCCATGCAAGCAGTTTTCCAGAATAATAATGTAAGTGCTGAACATAATCTCCTGGATGCAACTATATTTCCTTTAAATTTGTTTTTACATTTATTAACATGGCTTAAATTGAGTTTTAATTCTGTTAATTAGTCGCTTGTTTGTTTGCCCTTGTTCAAAGCAATTTTATCTTAATTTTGCTTTGATGCGAACTATATTGACTGTGTTTACATGCATTTCCAGTTGCTTAGTCACCTTCTGTCGTGCAAAGTTTTCATTGTGTAGATTATATATCTGCTCTTCACATATTTTAAGGGATAAAAATGAATTGTTTTTGCAGGAAGGAATTGCAAAGATCAAAGAGGTTTTTGGTGAGATGTTGATTCAACAATCAATATTTATATAATTCAAGTGTTTCTATGCTAAGAGTCTAAGACCTAATTTTGCTGGTAAGAAAAGTTACTAATGTTCTGGCTGACAGATACTGTGATGAATATTTATATGAAGACAATGACTGAAGATGATGACAAGGAAGTTGTTGCGCAAGCTTGCATGAGCGTAGCTGATATTGTCAAGGATTTTGGATACATGGCTATCGAGCCTTGTAAGTCTTGAAATTCAAATTTTGCGCCCTTCTAACATTCTATGTTTGCTTTGATTCAAGAAAATAATATGCTTTGCATTCCTATGGTAGACATGACTCGCCTTGTGGAGTCAACTTTAGTGTTGCTTCGGGAGGAATCTGCTTGTCAGCAGGTAGATTCAGACAATGAGATTGATGAGGATGATACTGAACATGATGAAGTGCTCATGGATGCAGTTTCTGACCTACTTCCAGCATTTGCAAGTGTATTGGGCAATCAATTTGCTCCGGTCTTTTCACAGATGTTCCAACCTTTGATGAAATTTTCTGTAAGTGAGCTGCGGATGAGTCCTTATGCAGTCAATCATTGCTTGTCTGATTTGTTTGTTGGTATGACTGGCTATTACAGAAACAGTCACGACCGCATGAAGATAGGACAATGGTTGTTGCAACCCTTGCAGAAGTCGCCCAGCATATGGGTGCTCCAATTGCTGGCTATGCTGATGTAATTCTCATGAATTAAACCATGTTTGTCCTCCTTTGTTTATATTTGTGCAATAATTAATTTGTTGGATACCGCTTCCCTGTTTTCAGCTGGTGATGCCACTTGTACTGAAGGAGCTAGGATCACCGACTGCAACCAACAGAAGAAATGCGGCATTTTGTGTGGGTGAGCTGTGCAAGAATGGTGGCGACTCTGTTTTCAAGTATCCTTAATATATTTTGATTTTTTTCCCCCACATTTGCAATAGATGCCAGAATTTTAGCATGAATTAAAGTGAGCCATGTTGGCTTTTTTAATTATATATGAAATTAAATCCAATAATAACAAAACCCCCCTCAGAATAAAATTTTGTCCTAATGTAAAACTTGTAATTACTTTGCGGTGCTTCGTGTTGATTTGATGTCTTAGGTTTCCTTGTGCAAAATTCCTGTTAAAAATTACACTCCTCGCCTTTTGACCTTCCTGGCAGTTTGAGATTAATATGTTCGATTTTAGTTCCATCATGATTTTCTTGTGCCCTTTACATTTAAAAGATATTATGCTGACATTTTAAACCGTCTTCATCCATTATTTGGAGAAACTGAGCCGGACAATGCAGTGAGGGACAATGCTGCAGGTGCAGTGGCAAGGATGATTATGGCTCATCCAGAGTCCATTCCTTTGAGCCAGGTTGATCATCTAGTCTTATTGCTCGAATTTGTTTACTTCTATTTTTTCACAGATTATATATTATATTGTTGTTTCAATGTCTCAGGTTCTGCCCATTTTCTTGCAAGTGCTGCCTCTGAAAGAAGATTTTGAAGAATCTGCACCAGTTTATGGATGCATCTGTAATTTAGTTTTATCATCTAATTCTCAGGTCTTATAATGCTAAAGATATTCTTTAACCATGTTTTTAGGGCTATGCATTTGCTCTAATGCTCAGAGAATTTTAACTTTCTTATCTTGCAGATCCTCTCTTTTGTTCCCCAATTGGTTAATATATTTGCTCAAGTTGCTATGTCTCCTGCTGAAACTTCTGAAGTTAAGGTGCATATAGGAAGGGCATTCTCCCACCTGATGTCACTATATGGAAATCAGATGCAACCACTATTGGGCAATCTGACACCTGCACACGCTAATGCTCTTGCAGCTATAGCACCTAGGAGTTGAGGAAGACATGCCATGAGTTTTCACGCTTTTTATCCTTCTCCGTGAGTTTTTTATGTGGTTGGTCCCATTAAAGGGAATGACTGTGGAGTAAGATTCTAAAGCAAGGTATGAAATATATCTAAGATTCTAAAGCAAGGTATGAAATATATCTATATTGTCAAATTAATTTATGTGGTTAGTGCTAACTTATGAATTATGATGTAATTTATTTTATCAAATACACTATGATCACAAAACTGAAACTTTGAGAGACTTATGTTTGTGATCTGTATTCTTGGTAATTTTGCTTGGTTGCCTCCCCTCCGGGTTGAAACTCAAATTTCATGATTTCTTTTGATTTTTACCCTTTAACCTCAAAATTGCTTTTTTTTTTTCGTTATGCTGTATTTGTTATCTGGGTATTTATGGTCATTTAGTTTTTGGTTTATTCTTGTTAGTCCTGTTCTTTTTTGTTAAGCTTGTTTTGTGCCCTGACTTATCTTTCTCAAACTTGTACTAGTTTCTTACTCCGTATTTAGCACATTGGTATAATTCTTGTTGTCTCGGAACTTGATCCTATCTACTCTACCCTGCTGCCCTGAAACCACTTGCTGACCAAATCAACTAGATAAGGACTAATGATGTTTGTCTGATTTGTTGGACTATGCTGTTGCAAATGTGAGTTAATTTGCTGTACTTAGTCACTACTTTTAAATCTTATCTAACTGTTTTCCCTTGCTGTATTTTGCAGGTTTTTGTTTTGTTTTGTTTTCTCAAATGGGGAATATGGAGCCATTCCCCAAATTTTGGTGTGCATTCTTTTTCCTCCCCTATTCTTTCGAAGTTTTCAATGTTTGTTTGTTTGTTTTTCCCCTTTCACAAAGTCCATTCCAAATGAGTTTTTGGAATCGATTCATAGAGTATATAAAGTTTATTTTTGTATGATAACATCTTTATTTATTACTAGAATGCAATCATGTGTGCTATGAATGATGTTAGCAAAACACACTTTTAACATGTTATTATTGAAGCCCACTTCAATCTAGAAAATACTTGGATAAATATTTAAATAAACATTTGAACACTACACATTTTGAAAGTTGTGATTTATTTTACATAAATACTCCAGTAATGATATTCGGTGAAGAAAAAAACAAATAATAATGAGAAGTTTGTGTTAGATATTTTGTTGGATTGATGGATTTAAAACTGGGAAGGGAGTTAGGGAAACTATTTTTTGGTAAACATTGGCACTTATGTGTCGGTAAAGGTGTGTGGGAGTCGAAGCCAAACAAATTATAAAGAAGATAAAAGGGAGAGATGGGGGTCGGGTAGTAATTGAAACTACCAATCATAATGTTTGAAGTTATGGGACATGATCAATTTAGGGAATGAATTTGAAATTTACTCTCAACTAGTCTAAAATTAATACTCATTCCGTCCCATTTATTGTGTCCCATAATTTTTGGACACGGTATTTTATGTGGAGATAGTTATGATTTAAAGTAGGGGTAGATTAGTGTTTAAAATGAGCGTAAAATAGAAATCTATGTGATGTGATTGTAATGAATATGAATTTTTAATTGATTTATTTATGTATAATGTGATGGTTGTGAGTTTGAATTTATTAATATATTTTTAGTGATGTGATGTGATGAGAGTAGGTTGAGTGGTTTATGTTAATTATTTACTAAAATGGAAATGAGACATAAATAATGGGACGGAGGGAGTAATATTTTTTTAAAAAAGAATATAAAATTAAAGAGAGAAATTAATACGAGATTCACTACCAAAACTTGTATTTATCAGGGTTGAATGATGCAAATTTAGTATGTGCTGAATGTGCTGGTTATTAGTTTAGTGAGTGCTAAGTTATTGTTGTTTGTCATAGGGTTTGTTTGTTTTCATTTTTGAAAAAAAAAAGAAGAAAATTCAGAAGAAAAAAGGAGAAAGAGAGAACAGAGAATTCAAAGCAATTCAAATAATTGTTTGGATGAATATTAGAGAATTCAAAGCAATTCAAATCATTGTTTGGATGAATATTATAGAAGTTGCTTTTCAATGAAAATATTTTTGGATAAATTGTACGTAAAAAGATTTTGATATACTTTCTCCGTCTCATTACATTTGTCACGTTTGACTTTATAGCACTATTCACTGTTTAAGTTTGATTCAATTTTTTTTTTATCATAGCTATGTAAGAAAAAACATACTGAAATGAGATTTTATTAGATTCGTGTAATTTTGTAGTTTTATAATATCAAAATTTTTAAATTTTTTATTGTACACAGTTTAAGTTATTAACCGTTAAAAATGTATATTGGTATACGTGTCAGGTGGTTCTATAACAATTATAATGAGATGGGGTAGTATTAAAATTATTAAAATGGATATAAATATTGTAAGGATATTTACAATATATTTTATTTCCTTTTTAAATATAGATATTTTCATATTTTTATTCATATGACTTCTTTTTTTTTGAAAAAAAAAGTAACCCTTACCTACTCTGAAAAAAATATAAAATTTTAACTTACGCTTCTTTTATAAAAATTGAAAACAAATAATTAAAAAAATTTAAAAGGACTTTTGAATAAAACAAAAGACAAAAGAAAAAAAAATAAGCCAAAACAAATAGTCTCATAAATCCTAAAATCAAGCATATTAATTACGGTAATGAGATAGTCTCTTTCCATCATATGAAACCGACAAGATTGATAAATTTAATACATTCCATAATTTGATTAATTTTCATTATTGAGTTTCTGAAACGTGGCTTATTCAAATTTTGAAAACCCTAATATATGTATCATTAATAAATAATGGAGTCAAATTTAGTTATTTATAAGTAGAATTATAAATAAAACTAGCACATATTTATGAGTTATGACTCAACACACCAGCACATATACTCCCTCTGTTTTTTAAAGATTGCTATGGATCCACCCAGCACGCAGTCCAATACACATTTTAAACCATTGATAATTCAAATTCGGTACAAGTAAAAATTCTAAAAGTTCGATATTTGAAAACTATAGGACGAGACGAATCTAACAAGATCTCACTTGGCTATATTTTAACTTATATAACCATGATAAAATTTGAAGTCAAAATATATAAGTGAACAGCAGCAATTGTCAAACAGTAGCTAACAAAAAAAAAAAAAACGGAGGAAGTATTTGTGAAGATTAGAACATACATCAATAGAAATCCTGCACACCTTAAAAATAATTTATTTATTTAAATAAATCTCACAACTCATTCATTTAAATACAACTATCCAACACATATATATTAAAGCATTAGTGAACAACCCATCCTATATTTAATGTGGTGTCTCCATTTCAAATTTCTAATTTTTATAGATTTTTGCATTTTAAAATGTATTAATTTTAGATTTTTGCATTTATTTATTTATTCATTATATATTTTCAGTTTTTGAAATATATGAATTTCCAATTTATATGGAATTCCCACAATATTCATATTTAAAAAGATTTGAAATTTGAAATTTTGCATATTTTATTTTATCTAGATTATTTTGCATTTTTTATTTACTAATTTTAGATTTTCGCATATATTTATTTATTTATTACGAATTTTAGCCTATCGTGTATAAAATCTATCATTTACTTATAAATTACCACTCTACCATCCTATCGTGTCATATATATTCACTTTTAAAAAGATCTGAAAGATAAAATTCGAAATTTTGCATATTACTCCATAATTTATCTATTTTGGATTTTATTATTTTGAATTTTTTTTTTATCTATTTTAGATTTTATTATTTTGTATTTTTATTTTAGATTTTATTGCTGCATTTATTATTTATTTATAGATTTTCAGGTTTTGCACCATAGGATTATTTTGATATTAATACACATTTTCAGTTTTTACACCATATGATTATTATGACGAGGTTCTGCGTTAGCAACTAAGAATTATATTGCGTTTATGTTTCAATATGATGATCATATTGTAATGCCGGTAATTTTGTGTAGATTTGGTTTCACTTTAGGTTATATTTTTCTGGGTGTGATAAATTATGTAATCAAAATGTACATTGCACGTCACATATATTTATTTATGTTAAAAATATATTAATGTGTATATGGCAATCTTAATTTTTAGTTTTTAAATTATATGGAGTTCACACAATTTTCAATTTTTTAAAAATTTGGAATTTCAAATTTATATGGAATTCGCAGTGTATATATGGAATTCATATTAAAAGATATATTAATGAATATATAGAAAATATTTGTATATTAATTAATATATATAGGCCATGTTTTCACAAAATATGCCACTTCTCCTAAAAGTAATATGCAATTATATAGTGTTAATCATTAAAAAATATGTTTTATAATTATATCATTCTATTTGTATACAAATATATATTAAATAATATAAATCTTATATATGTTTTATTATATAAAAGATAATACAAAACAATTATAATTATTAAGGGAATTATGAAAATTCATATTCTATGGATAATTGATTTAGAATAAATTAGTTATTTTCGTAAAGCATATTATAAATAAAAGAATCAGGTGTATAAAGAGTTATTGGGGGTGCGAATAGATCCATCAATAAATAAAGAAGGAAAATTTAATTTTTTAAATCAATTTTTTAAGAAATACTCCATCTGTTTTATAATAAGTGTAACACTATGTTTCGCCTACATTTTTCCATGCCAATGTGCTGAAAATGACACGGGCTTTAGAATCATCTCTTCATCCTATTCTCCTCTCAATCACGTTTTTTACTCTTCATTCATTCTATTCTCTTCCGCTAGCTGTTAAGGGGTCTCTCCACTATTTTAAATCTGTTGAATCACTTTGTGCTGTCAGTACCCCGCCAATTCTATTCCGCCAATATTGTGGCCACTACTTCTCCAGTCTATCCTAGCTAGTCGGTGCTGCGTAGTTTGTATTCTTGACATGGGTGATATCAGGCACTGTCAGTACCCTTCTGTTTAATTTCTCTCGATGCTGCATATGTTATTGGGAATACTTGGGTGGTGGAATGCTCTTGCTAGTGAGGGGGTTTGTCTGGATTGTTGTGAGTTAGAGTGATTATTGCTCTGGCTTTATGTTAGTTAACTTGAAAGAACAAATGTTGCTTGCTTTCCTTTGCTCCTGGATCAGGTTCTCTGTGGGCTTCCCAGAAAAAAAACGAAGATACATAAAGTATTAAAAAAAAAAAAAGAAAAAAAAAGCGAGAGAAAAAAATAGTAGAAGAAAAAGCAAATTTGGACGGAAAACATTGGAATCAATGTCTTTATCAAGGGGGAGTCTTCGCTTTTTTGCTTGAAAGGGGCCGTCCCAACATGATATGTTTGCTGACGTTTTATGAGAGTGGAGTTACAGAATTATGCTCTTGGTTCTTATATGGAGCTTGGGATTGGGTTTCACATTGCTAGGTTATATTTGATTCTACCTCTCTTATCAGCTTGATTATGATCTGTGTGATTCCTTTCCTCTTGCCAGCCTTCAACTTTTCTTTTTCTTCTCTTCCTAATCATAGCCTCGCTCTTTCCTTCTTTTGCCAGCCTTTCAACCTTTCTTCTCCTTATCCTCCTAATCATAGCTTTGCTCTTTCCTTCTATTGGCCCTTTGATTTGATGCATTGATATGGACATTATTAGTAGGGGAGATGTGTTGATGGTAGTAAGCTCTTGGGATTGTAATTTTGATTCATCAATCAAGAGGTTTACACTCGGATTGGCTGGACATGCTCGAGAATGGAAGACTTGGAGTTTAGGAAGTACTTGGGCTAAGTTTTGTGCTGATGATGCTTTCTTTTTGGCTGTCTTCATGAGTTGCTCCATGCTGCTAAAATAATACCATGAGATGATTGTCTGCTGCTGCCATCATTCTGCTGCTGCTGTTGTCTTCAAACGCTGATGCTGCCATCATGCTGCTGCTGATTGTCTCCAAATACCACATATGTTAAATGCTTTGGTCAGTGTCCTTTGGTCAGTGTCCTGGAGGAATTCATATCCAAGGCCTATGTTACTAAAGCAAATCTGTTTGGTCTGAGTTGATTTTTGCCAGTCGTGTTACTTGAGCTATTGTCTTTATTGGAGTTGCTGCTGGATCGATGTATATTGCATTTGGGTTTGATGGTGCTTAGACCTCTACGGATTCATTGTTTGTGCGGTGTAACATTGACCTTTGGTGGAATAAAATCCATCTTTTATCCTAAAAAAAAAAGGTGTAACAATAGAAAATAACACGGGATTTAAGGTAAGTTAATAAAATTGATTTAGTTGAAAAATTACAATAATTAAATAAATAAAATAAGATGAGTCACATTTGACTTTATTCATTTTGAGTTTTATTTTAATGAATATCAAAAAATTATTAATTTAAGTATAATTAGTATAAATTATTAATCTTCAAAACATTCCAAATATGATAACGTAACACTTATTCCAAACATCCAAAAAAGGAAAGTGTAACACTTAAAAAAAGTAAAAAAAAAATGGAGGAAGCAATTCTTTAATCTATATTTTAACAGATTTACAATTGACGTGAAAACAAATATAAATTTAGCTTTATTAAAAATTGAAAGGCTAATTGTTGCAAATTCTATAAGTTTGAAAATTTTCTCTGGAATGCCGGTACTGAATGAAGTTTTAACGCCTGAAACAGATAATATATTGATACTAGAAGAGATATATTATAATAAGGAATAAATGAAGGCGGATCATGCTTAGCTATTACCTTGTTGATTGATGAGCAGAATAATATTTATAATAAAATAATGTCTGTAGTTGATATTGATGAGGGTTGATTCTTTTTTCTTTACGTGGTGGAACTGACAATATATTTATTGATAATTTATCTAGAAATATTATGTTTAGCCCTTAGTGGGAGAGGTGATATTATGCTGACTATAGCATCCAGTAGAATAGCGCCCCTACTCCTTCCAAAAGGTAGGATTGCACATTCTAGATTTGGTATTCCATTAGATTCTAACGAGAATTCTACCTGCAAAAAACTTACTCCATAAAATTATTTAACATTTCTTCTCAATAAAACAAAGCTCAATATTTGGGATGAAGTTCTTGATTGGTAGAATGACTATGAGCCTGTCTGAATTAACAAAATTCCCCTTCGTTTTCTGAGGAAAAAATTCCTACCCACAACTTGTTTTACTATGACTATAGGAAAAGAAAAAAAAATTCAATGTCAATCTGTTGGACTCTATCTTGAAAAACCAGTTTTTACCTATATCAGTGATATATTGCAATATCCCGTGTCACTGGAAAGAGAGGACTAGGAGTATTAATATATAATTAAGATGGATTAACTCAAGATACAACAAGAAATGTTGTTTACAATGAAATTATATATGACAGAAATTTGCACAACGAATACTTCATGTAGGTGATGGTAATTGGTAAAGTTGGTATTGATATTGAGATGTACAATTAGATGTGACATTTTTAGATGATAATTTTATAAACTCTACGTGAGATCCTATAAACTGCACTATTTCAAATTCAGTCATTATTACTATATATTAACCCCTACCAATGAGATCGTTGATACGATCAATGATTACATAATGGAACGTATGTCTGCAAATAAAAATGTATATATATATATATCAGTTCTAACAATATTTGTCAAGACGATGAAAACATAAATATTGGCAATGAATTATTTTCACTGGAATATCTAAGCATGATCAATTGTTTGGATTACCGAATCATGAAATATATTTGAATGAGGGTTGCATAGTCATACTTCTTAAGATTATAGATCCATCAAATAAATTATGCAATGGAAGTAGGTTGATAGTAACCAAGATGCGGAACCATATAATTGAGGTTAAACTAATTTTCGGGAAACCATGAAATTAGCAAATTTTTGCTTGGTAGAATGATTTTGAGCCTATTTGATTTAACCAAAGTTCTCATTTGATTTCAGATGAAAAAAATTATCACTCGCAGTTTGTTTTGCTATGATTATAAATAAAATTCAATGTCAACATTTAAAGAATGTTGGACTTTATCTTCCAAAACCAGTTTTTAGCAGTTATGTTGCAATATTTCGTGTCACAAACAAAATGTGACTCAAAGTATTAATATACAATTAAGAATGATTAACTCAATATATCACAAGAAAATGTTGTTTACAATGAAATTTATATATGACGGAAAATTTGCAAAATGGATGTTTGATGTAGGTGAGTAAAACTGATATTGATTTTGGAGATGTATAATCACATGTGACATTTTTGGACGATATTTGTAATACCCGGGATTTTTACAGCAAAATAAAAATTTATTTCCGAAAAGAAAATAATTTATTACAATAAATTATTGCTCGGAAATGAAACGTCGATAGATTCAAAACATTAAAATGGAATGGAAGAGGGAAAGGAAGCCCGAAGAAATTCCATGAATCGAGTTAAAAGAATTGGAATTAAATTCAAGAAGGAAAAGAATTTTAATTCCAAAAACCCGTGAAGTCGGAAATAATTTAATCGGATAAATTATTACACGGGAGTCGAAAGACGACGAATTCAAACTCGACGGATTCAAGATTTCGAATATGAAATTCATTTTAGTCGAAATAAATTTAAGAAAGGAATCGTAACCCGAGAACGACCCGAAAAATCGAGCCCGAAAACGTAGAAGCACAGAAGTCCGAAAGAGAGGAGAAAAGGGCCCGACGGATCGCACGACCCGGCCCAGGCCGCAGCCCAGGCCGGAGCCGCGCGGTCTTTAGGGAGAAACCGCGCCACCTGCGCGCCAGAGCAGCAGCAGCTGCCAAACGCGATTTCAGCGATTCTATTGCCTAAATTTCCGACCCCGACTAAGGAAACTCGATCCCAGTCGGGGGAAAGGCAATTAGGTCGATCTATGACTGCTCTCCCACCCCATTATCCGAATTTTCAAACCCTCCTCCATCCAAAAACTCTCCCAAAAACCGAAAACCCAAGTTACGACCTCCCGACGACTTTTCGGCGAGGATTCCGGCCAAGAGAACGATCAAGACAAAGCCCCCTGCCTTCTAGGACGTTGGTAAGGTGTTGTGCATTTTTGTATTCGTCTATAATGTAGTAAATTCGAACCTAACCATCGAAACTTTCGTACGAGTTCACTTTGGGGGCGAAGAAGAAGGAAATCGGTGGAAGATACCCGCGCGTCGCGACCCTAGACAACCCGAGAGAGCCCTGTGACGATCCTAAACTCTAACACTGTAAGTTGATTCCTTGCGTTTCAATTTTGGGTGACTAAAATCGAACGAATCAATAAATCTAAACAAAAACGTAAAAATCGGACTTAAAAACCCCAATCCGCGCATTTTCTGAAATCCGGTTAAAACTCTTACTTAGAGAATCCGAAACGAGAAACTCCGAACTGAAGATTTGTTCCCCACATTGTAATCTATGTTGTGTCAAATTTTCAATTATTTTCATCAAGTTTCGACCCCCGAAATCGCGTCTGGTATTTTCTGAGTTGTTTTCAAAACCGAAGGAAACTGGCAGATTTTCGTGTTCGAGTTCCTTGGCGTTTTTCTAATTGAATCCTTCAAAACTAAACTTTTATGTAAAGACGAAAGTTGTAGCTAACTGTCTAAATATTGCGTCCGTAAAATTTCACGCATTTTCGTTAACGTTTGCATACTCAAAAACCCGCCGAGACAGACTGCGATTGAACAGAAAAGTTGACAGATTATGTAGTCGAACTTGTTGTGCGTTTTTCAATCCTTTATGGTCAAAAATAACCTTGGGTGAAAGCATAAAAGTTGTAGATGATTGTGTCTAGTCTAACTCTGGAAAATTTCATAATTTTTGAACCACGTTTGTTATGCCAAAAATTCGTCAAAGGATGAACCGTCAAATCTGAAATCCTGACAGTTTTTATGACTCAACTTGATGCCTATTCTTCGCCCGTTTAAAGAATGAATTAGACTTGCATTTCTAAACAAAAGTTGTAGGAAATTATATCTAGATTATGTGTATAAAATTTCATGAATTTTGGAGTTCACTTGATATGTCAAAACGGACGATTTCAGGAACTGTTTCAACTCGATTTTCAAATCCGCGCGTAAATAGTGTTTTGATGATGGTTTTTGAACGCCTAAATCTCATCATTTTCGAAATCTTAAAACACGAAAAATGTTCATTAAGATGCTTTCTACAACCTGTAAAAATTTCGGATCAATTGGCTTGAAATAAATTTTTTTTATCGGCGTCGCACGAACCTATGACGAAATCAGTTTTGAGACAGAAATTATCTTTTGTAAAGAACTCGAAATTCGTTACACTTCCGAACCTTATTTCCAGAAACCCGAAACATGAAAGATGTTCGTGTGTGTGTTTTTGAGCTATTGGGAAAATTTCAGAATTTTGGTGTAAAGATGAATTTTTAATTAAGAACGGCGTAAACTGCCACGAATTGGATTTTTCGAACTTGAGAAAAACTCGAACTATGAAACGCGATATCGAATATTTGATAACATTGAAATAAGAACTTTCGAAAAATTCCGTTCACTAGGTGGAGCCGATCTTCATGCTATCATTATCTTTGAGGCTGCCTCGTTAGTGGTCTACTTGCCTGTCAAAACGACAGTTGAAATACTTGCCTGTCAAAACGACAGTTGAAATACTTGCCTGTCAAAACGACAGTTGAAATACTTGCCTGTCAAAACGACAGTTGAAATACTTGCTTGCCAAATGGTAGTTGAAATACACGGCTTGCCGGAATGGCAATTGAAATACATGGCTAGCCAAAACGGCAGTCAATACTGATATGGCTGCGGCCGCCGGTTCACCGGCTATCTGGTTACGACTATTGAGATTGCCTCGTTAGTGATCTCCCTTGTGTGGTGTCCTCTTATTAGTTTACGGGATAAAAATATAAAAGACTTGTGTGAGTATTTAATTATGCTTAAATCTTATTTACCATGTTTTTTAATTATGCTTTTAAATTGCGCTTTTAAGTTAAGTCCTTTAGTTTTGTATTCTCGCCTTGAATAAATTAATCATGTTTTCCGCTGCAAGTAAGATTATGAATTTTTCAATTAAGCTTGAGTAAAAGTATAATTTTTAAATTAATCAAATGGTTTTTTTTTAAACCCCTTTATCGTTACGTTAGGAATTAACTTACTCAGTATTTTATATACTGATAAAACCTGTTGTTTATTTTTCCATTACAGAGTACGGAGCATGATCATGCATCGGGGGATCACTTTGGACATTTAGTTATTTACTTTACATGACTTGCATACGGGCTTGTTGACCCGAGTTTGGCCATGTCGGCCCTATCTTTAAATTTTCCGCTGCAAATTTATTATTATAATTATTACATGTGTGGATGTGTTATATTATTATTTTAAGCAATTCCGGACTTGTTTTTAAAACTTTTTCCAAAACCTATAGCCATGCATCTCTTTAGCAAGCTCGGAGAAACCGTGTCTTGCTAGGGAGGTGCGGCGGTGACACCTCGGCCTGGGTTATCAAATCCGGGGTGTTACAATATTCTTATAATATAAACTCTATGGGTGATCCTATAGCGACCATTTTTTAGAGTACATAGACAAATATAAACTGCAACACTTCAAATTCAGACATTTTTAAAGATAGTGCTATTCTAGCCCCTACCAATGAGATTTTCAACAATGAAATTTTCAGCAACTTGTGAGGGAATTTTTCATGTTATGCTTAATACTTATACTCCCTTCGTCCCATTTGAGATGTCACATTTCTTTTGGGCACCGTATTTTAGATAGAATGAGTTATTGTGTTAAAGTGCAGTAAATAGTTGATGTGATGTGTTTGAAAGAGTAAAAATTTTCTAAATAAGAAAATGTGACAATTGAAGTGGAACGGACTAAAATAGAAAATGAGACATTTGAAATGGGACAGAGGAAGTATTTAAATTTTGTTTTATCTTAAGTTTTTTTTTTTTTTTTTTAGAATAATAAGACTTTATTTCATAGCCAAACTAGGCATAACATAAGCAACAAAGTCATTCCTTACAACAGATTCTACAACACTCCAGACTACAACAATATTAAAGTTCAATAGGTTCAAGCCGGTAAGGTCGGTCAAAAGCGTAGGCATATGGTCACCCAATTCATTACCAATTCAAGCAAGCCTACCAGCACCTTGTATACAGCTGCGGACCTGTTCTCATTAGATGGAGAAAAGGCTGACCTTCTCTGCTGATTTACACTACCAGCAGCAAAAGTAAAGGAAGTCCAAAAATATCCTTGTTCAAGCGCTCCAACTTTCCATTATACAGAAAGAGCTTTCAAGTGATGAGACATTATGACAAACCCAAACACTTGCTTTATAGTCGCATACCACTGCTATATTATTCCAAACCAATTGCATCGACTCACAGGAACTAGGAAAGAGGAGAAAAAAAGATGCACTCTTAAGATGTGGAAACTGGGGCATGGCAAGGAGGAGTGAGGAACCTACTTGAAATGAGTAAAACAAGAATTATAGACAAGGGTCGGCATGTTGACATTAGCAAAGAGGATTTCAATGCAAATAGCCCGAGCTAAAAAGAACACAGGGAACCTTACAGCTCTCTAAACACTCTACCAAACAATTATCTAGATGAGTCGACCCCTGTAAAAACATGAATCCGAAGCTCTGTAATTCATTACTGCTTTCTTTTTTCCGCGATTGCTCTCTTTCTCTTCACTCTCCTCCTTTTTTTTTCTTTTTTCTTTTTTTTTCTTTTCTTTTTTTTTATTTATTTTTTTTATATATATATATATTTTCCAAACTTTTCACCATTTTCTCTCTCTCTCTCTCTCTCTCTCTCTCTCTCTTTTTTTTTTTTTCCAGGGGTTGCCAAGCAATAGCATCAGAAACAAAGCAACAACTTTCTTTCTGGTTTCCAGAATTTATAATCGCACAAATATCCCTCCAACCCCATACTCTTAGAGACACACCCTCCACTCTTTCAAGGGCTTTCCAGGTTCATCAAAAAAAGATGCATCATCGAAAGGGATTTACTTAGAAAGTCCTAATCCATGCCATGCTGTCTCAAAGTAGCCAGGAAGGTGTATTGGTGGAAAAGGAAGAAGAATTAATGGTTAAAGGTTAGTATGGCTGGACAGTGGTAATTGATGGGGTTTGAGATAGGTAAAAGGCAATATGGAATCTAGTAACCTGATTTTTCGATGCACTGGAGTGAAAAAACAAGCAAGATATGAACTATAAATCCGTTTCAGGAATGTCAAATGAGACACCACATATGAAAGCATCAAGTGAATCTAAAAGCTTAGATCTCACCGGGTGTGGACAGCCGTCTTCGAACACTTTATCTTTGTCTCTATCATCCTTCTGTAAGATTAGATCCATCCTATACCAGAAACAGTTTTGGCTCATCTATAGCAGGAACCACAGAAGTAACAAGTAGTAGCAGTATCCAAGCAGTATCTTGATCACGTTCACCACCTAGGATCTTTGACATGCACGGAGCATCAGCGGCCTCTGGGTCTGGATCTTACAGCCCTCCCGTTTTGCATAATTAGCCTCCGATTGAACAGCAGTGACCTTTGAACATCAACAAACACTTGGAATAGAAGAACAGCTACAAGGTTATGAATCCTCAAACATCATCTTTATAAACAAGGAATCCACCACGTCAATTGCAGCATTAGCAACACCAAATTCACTTGGCATTAGACAGTTCCGGGCATCAGTGATCGCAGCAGCAGCTTATAACTCAAACAACTTCCCCACAGCAACAACTCCCAAAATGATATACGTCACACTCGCCAGCAGCAGCAACTACCTGCAAAAACATAACAACAGTAAAGGAACAGAAAGAAGCCTCACGCCTACTTTGTCAAACCATGCCTATACGCCAGACTTCAACGCTCAGACTTCATAAATCAGAACCATTTTTCTACCGTCCCTGCACCCATCGCTCCTCGTCTGGCCCAAAAATCAGCTGAAGCATTTCGTTCTCTCAATATGTGGACAACCCTGAATTCCCCTGCTAAATTAAACATCGCCAATACTGGTGCTACCAAGCTATGAAGTCTCCATGGGATTGTATTAGGTTTTTGCAACCACCTAACTACATTATAAGAGTCATATTCAAGAACAATTTTTTGCAACGGAAGGCCTTGATCTCTCATAATTGCTTTACAGACACGGGAGATTGCTGTGAATTCGGCTAAAGTAGAGTCGGTACACCCAATGCTATCGGACAGGATGAAAATGACTTTCCCATTCTCGTCTCGAATAATACCTCCAATTCCCGCCGGTCCTGGGTTGCCCAAGGAGGATCCATCAGTGTTTATCTTCCACCAACCTTTCTCCGGACATTCCCACATCAGCCCCCTCCTCGAACTTATTGACGGGTTCCTGTTGCGTTCTACCAATCCAGTCGGAAAAATTCCTTCAAGACTATGTAAGCCCAAATCAGTGTCATTTGACAACGCCTTCCACCACAGCCCCACTCTCCACTTAGTTTCCTCCAGAATTAAACTTAAATCAATTTGTGTACCTTTGAAGACTACCGAGTTTCTGGTTTTCCAGATTGACCACACCAAAGCCATACAAGTCAGGATCCATGCAGTTCTGTGGCAGCGTTTTAACTTCACCTCAAACCACCACTCCAGCAAGAAATTAACTTTACCTGGTATTGACCAATGAACCTCAAACCACGCCACACCTTGATACCAAACTGCACACGCCACCTCGCAGCGGCAAAAAAGGTGGTCCACATCTTCGATTTCTTTATCACACAGCGGGCACTTTGCATTTGCAATTTCAATGCAGTTCCTACGGAGTAATGTGCCACGAACAGGCAATGCATTTTGAAGGATTTTCCACACCAGTAGCTTGTTCTTCATTGGGCACTTAACCTTCCATAAACTACTCCATAGCCTGTTTTGCTTGTCCATCGCAGGCTCACTATTGCGATGCCAACACGATTTGGTAGAAAACCCTCCATTTGGCTCCAATAGCCAACACACCCTATCTTCCATGTACGGACTGAGCTCCTGTCTTCCTACCACATTCAGGAAATTCTCCCAAATTTCAACTTCCCAACCAAACAGAGGACGTCTCAATTCAATAATCCATTTCCACTCCAGACCCTCCCATCTACCAAACTCGCTGATCATCCCTAGTTTGTTCACTGCCAGGGCAAAAATTCGGGGGAATAGGTCTCTTAGAGCACGGCCTTCCTCAGTCCAGACATCAATCCAAAGTCTAGTCTTCTTTCCATTACCTACTTGAATTTTGAAGGTGCTGCCTAGATTCCCCAAATTACCATCTGCCCATGCACTCGAAATCTTACCCCAGAGAGACCTGTCAAAACTTCGCACCGGAATCAGGGGGGAAGCACCATTATAATATTTTGCGTCGATAACTCTTTTCCATAATCTGTCTTCGTTTCCGAATCTCCATTTCCACTTTAATAATAAGGCAGCATTGAAACGATGTGTATCCCATATTTGAAGGCCGCCACTCTCCTTATGGTTTTGAATTATCTCCCATCGAGTTGTGTGGATCTTCCTACTGCCACCCCATTCGTTCCAAAAAAATTTTCTTTTAAGCATCTCCAATCTCCCTGCCACCAATTTTGGAACCTTGAAAATCGACATAAAATATACCGGCAAGCTGTTAAGGACCGACTTGATTAAACAAATTCTCCCGGCTTGAGATAGCATCTTTCCCATCCAACCTGCTAGCCTTGTCTCTACTCTATCCAGAATCGGATTCCATAGCGACACTCCGTTTATCCTTCCACCAATCGGGATGCCTAAATAATTCATAGGCCATCTGCCAATATCACAACCAAACAAAGTAGCTGCCTCCCTTTCTGTCTCCTCGGTGCAATTAATTCCGAATAGACAGCTCTTTCTATAGTTAATCCGGAGTCCTGTTGAGAGGGTTAAGCATCTCAAAATTCTCTTAATCAAGACTACCTGTTGTAATTCTCCTTCGCAGAACAGTAACGTATCATCGGCGTATTGAAGGATAGAGATCACATGACCCTCCCTGCTTGTGCTCAGACCCTTATACCTGCCCGCTTCAGTTGCGTTAAGAATCAGTCTATTCAGCACTTCTGCTATAAGGACAAATAGATAAGGGGAAATTGGGTCCCCTTGTCTCAAACCTTTCTGCATTTTAAAGAACTCAGTGGATGACCCATTCAACAATATTGCCGCTGAGGCTGAGGATATGCACTCCCGGATCCATTCTATCCATTTCCCACCAAAGTCCATCGTCTCCAAAATCCGGAACAGTGCCTCCCAAGAAACGTTGTCGTATGCCTTAGCAAAATCTAGTTTCAACACAAATCCTTTACGACCTGACGATTGTGTGGAGTGGATAACTTCTGCTGCTACAAGCACACCGTCCAAAATCTGGCTCCCTTTTACAAATGCCATTTGGGAGGTTCCAACCAATTTGTGGAGTACTTCCTTCAGTCTGTTTGATAACACTTTTGTTACTATCTTGTATATGCTGCCAACTAGTGATATCGGTCTAAAATCACTAAAGCCCGAAGGATTTTCTACCTTCGGGATTAATGTAATGAATGATCCCCCACACTGTCTTGGTAGCTTCCCATTGGTTTCGAGGCCCTTGAATATCTCCAAGATATCCCCCTTTAGAATGTCCCAGTATGCCTTGAAGAAGCCTATGTTGAACCCATCAGGCCCCGGCGCCTTATTACCATCGCAGTTGAAAACAGCCGACCGTATCTCCTCCTCCGAAAAACCCCTGGATATCCAATTCCGATCCTGATCACTAACCTTTTTCAGACCAATGTCTGCCACTGTGAATAATTCGGGCAAGTTTCTTGTGAACATTTCTCTATAATGGGCTACTGCCAATCTTTTGATCTCCAAGGGGTCTTCCACGACAGCTCCATTTATTGATATGGCCCCAATATAGTTTCTTTTCCTGTTTATTGCTGCCACAGTGTGAAAAAACCGAGTGTTCTGGTCGCCTTCTTTTATCCATTTTACTCTCGATTTCTGGTGCCAGCGTCTTTCTTCCGCCATCATCACTTCACTTAATTCTTTTCTTTTTCCTAGCCATCTGGTCCTCAGTTCATTATTCGAAGTTGCTTCCTGGAGGGATTCTTCCAATTCACCTATGTCGTTCAATAGCCCTTTAATTCGGTTTTCCATAACTGAAGCACCAAAACTCCCCGAGTCCTTGATTCTCTTTTTCAACTCCCTCAACTTTCCGAACAGCCTGGGACCCCTTCTAGACATCTCTGAGCCCCATACCTCCCTAACTAAATCCCCGAACCCCTTTTCCGTTAACCAATAATTGAAGAACTTGAATGGTTTAGGCCCCCATTCTTTTTCCCCGATTTCCAAGCACACTGGATAATGGTCTGAGAGAATTGAATCGCACTTTCTTTGTAAGATATCCCTTGATGAGTCTAACCATCCAGGCGACAATAGGAATCTGTCTAATCTGCTTCCCGCACGCCCACCCCTTCCAATCCAAGTGAAATGCCCTCCCACCATAGGTAAGTCTATCAATCCGCTTTGGTTGATAAATTCCCTGAAATCTCTAATTGACGCCCCATCCTCACTCACCCCAAATCTCTCATTGGCGTTGCTTACCGCATTTAAATCCCCCACCAAACACCACAACTCACCATTCGAAATTTCACAATTCTGCACCAACGTTTCCCAAAGCAAAGCCCTTTCCCTTCTCTCATTCGGAGCATGGATACACAGAATATTAACTACCCCTCCCAACCCCTTCATGCTACCTTTAATCCAGATTACATTATGAGACGACTCTACTACACTGAAAGAACAGAAACTCTTCTCCCACACCACAAGGAGGCCCCCATCGTTTCCTAAAGCTGGTTGGAAGCAGTAACAATAATCCTTTGATCCCCATATTCTGCTCACCACCCTACCTTGAATGTCACCCATCTTTGTTTCCTGAAAACAACCTACTATTGGCTTTATCTTCCTACATAGACGCGACAAAGCCCGGCGTCTAATCCCCCCGTTCAACCCCCTCAAATTACACGTGAGTATCTTCATTTGTAATACCTTCCACCCACAATAAAATAGCCGCCACCAACCTAATCCCTCAACAGATCCCCACTCACCCTCCCCACTGCCTTTGTCCTGCCCGCAAGACACCGCAACCCTAGTTTGTTTGCTAAGTCAATTACCTCCTCTGCTTCCTCAAAATCAAGGATTCTATTTCCATCCTTCGTCCTTACCGTGGTGAACTGTAGTTTTGCAAATCCCTCTTCAAGCGAGCTTCCCTCCTCGTGTTCCAGAATGTGCATCAAACCTTTCTTTTTGCTCCCTTTATTACGCTTCTTCCTCCTGGCTTTCTGCACGCCTTTCCTTCCAGCAATCGCCTTCAACATAGCCTCCTTCACCAATTTGAGCTCTATTGGTGTCGCTATCCGATTCTCCTTGTTCAAAATGGAGCAATCTCTCCGACCCGATTCCTCCAAAACGTCCCTCTTAGAACCCAGCCCAATTTCTGGATTTGTCTCTTCCAAGTGATCTACTCCACCTTCAAACAACTCATCACCCCCCTTTCTACCCTCATTAAACCTGCTTTCCTCCATATCGTCCAGGGAGACCCGAGAACCTCCTACACTCTTCAACTCACGCCCTTCCCCATCGCCACTGTCTCGACACTCTTCAGCCTTTGATAGACTTGGGCAAATTTCCTGGGCCCTAATAGATGTGACTTTAACTGGGCTGTTGAATTGATCCCCTTTTCCCCCACATTGGCAGTATAAATGGTCCTTAACTTGTTCCTGTCCAAAACATCCACAAATTATTTCCACATTGCTGTCTAACTCTTCGGCCCACCTATCCTTGTTCTCAGCCCAGGAAGGCCCAACATCCTGACATACAGTCCCTTCACTTAGCTTCTTCAGCCGCCCCTCTACACTTCTGCCAACTTCTTGGGAACACTGACCGTCCTCCAAATTTACTGCTCCAATTGATGCTTCAGCCGCAAAAGCATTTTGTTTTCTCCCATGCACCGGTTGAGATGATTGTTTCGACTCCCCACGCATTAGGGTCCTGGACTCGCCGTTCTTTAGTTGTTCCGGTGATCCTTCCGGCAAGCTAGAACTTTCCTGGCCACCTGTTTGCTCCACACCTCGATCTTCCCCGTCTTCCGCCGCCACCACCACTGGTTCACAGAAATTTGCCACCCATCGTATCGAGTACTCCCTCCTTCCTACCTTAATGATCGTGATCGAGGGCACCTCACACACATCATGAAGTGCCACTAATAAACGCGCTCGATCCAGTCTCTTACGATCCCTGGTTTCCTTGTCTATAGTATCCACCTCCCCCCAACCTCTTACCAATTTTCGCATGTTCGCCTCATTCCACGCAGCGTATGGGATTCCGAATGCATACATCCACACAAGATGTTTCCTGGCTACCGCGTTTGGTTCCCATCGACGCTTCCATGTGACGTAGCTATGGTCCCTACGATCGGAAATGAAGATGTCCCTTTCCTCAGACTTAGAAAACTTAACAATGACCAGGTGTCCTCCACCATATATCACATCCTTGCAATTGTTGTATTTATCGTATAACCAATCTTGAAAGGCCACCATAGTTTCCAGCCTCTGTAAGCAAACCAATGCCGCACATTCGAGCCATCCTGAATCGTTTTTATTGATTTCCAATTCAAGCACCTTGGAGCTGCGTTCCTTCCCCTCCAGACTCTGTTGAACCCTTCCTTCTTTAGTAACTTCGGCATATGTGCGTTCGTCTCGCCATGCATCTTTAAGCACTGGTGGATTCCGCTCCATAACTCCTCCTCTGATGACGTTTGTGAGACTTCCTGGAGACCCTCCTCTGTTAGTGTAATTTCTATTGTTACTTGCACTACTTCTACTTGGTAATGCCCATCCCACCCTCAGCGGTCTCCCCCACCACATCCTTCCATTCATACTTCTGATGGTCCTCTGTGCCTCCTCTTCACTGTTATATCGAACAAAGCCGAACTTGAAACCTTTTTCCGACCATCTTCTATCCGGGAAGAACCACCCTCTCACCCTTGCAACCTTTTCGAAAGCACGCACTATGTCCCCAACTTTCGCCTCTACTGTTATATTTCCCACGTATACACCGAACCATTTGTTATTGACATTTGTGTTACCGTCCCTTGGATCCTTGATCACCCTTCTCCTCCACCTTCCAACGTTCGCTCCTCTTCCACCTCTGTCACCGCCAGCTCTTCTTCCTCCTCCAGCCATCTTCCAACCCTAAACCCTCATTAATTCTGCCTAAAATTATATCTTAAGTTAAATTTTAAATTAAATAAAAATATTATTTTAATAATTGTTTTTATTGATATGTTTGATTTGTATTCTTACAAGCCACAGAAGCTAAAGAATACGGTATAATATGATTTCTTTGTTAGTTTAAAAATAATTAAATTATATTATCATATACACCCTCTTTTGAATATATATAAAATAATTACATATTTTTCATAACTCAAAATCTAATTTATTATTACTTTATATAATATATATATAAATATATACACGTATATATATATTATAAAAGATTTAGTTATGGCCGTCGAGTCTCGACGGGTTAATTATTAGTATAAAATAATACACATATCATATAAACCCATCATATATATGCATATTGTTCAGCACATATCTCAGCAAAAAATTTACACAATAAATAAAACCAACTAATTCAACTTGATGTGATTGTAAATGTGATGGTCGGAAAAATTAATACTACACAAAATGGTACCTGTTACCCTGTCAGAAATTGCCAGTAACTTTTCAGCCCGTCGCTTTATGGAAGTTAGTTTTTTACCCGAAAAGACTGAAAATGTCCGGGCCAAATGAAATGCCCTGGCCAAAGCTTTAATTAATAAACATAATTAGTATGCCCCTTGGCCCGGTACTCTCCACTTGGCCCGGAACAGTGGGTTTCCTCGGGCCAAGCTAGGTTTTAGGGTATTCCGAGCCAAGTTAGGGTTACACTATTCACAGTAAAATAATAATTGTTTCTATTATTATTATTATTACAATTAGTATTATTTTAAATTTTTTTTATTCTTTAAAATTATTATTTTGTATAAAGATTTTATAAATAAATTAACTTTTATTATAAATAGTAATTTAGGAAACTATTTTTCTCCTTTTTTTTTACCCACAATTTTTCATTTTTTTTTTTCTTATTTTCTTGCTCTATTTTTTTCTATTTTTTTTCTTGTTTTCTTTTATTTCTTCTCATTTTTCTTTTCTTTTTCTTTTTTCTTATTTTTTCCTTTTCTTTCTCTTTTTTCTTATTTTTTCCTTTTCTTTCTCTCTTTTTTCTTATTTTTTTCTTCTTCTTTCTATTTTTTGTTATTTTCTATTTTTTTTTTCTCTTTTTCTCATTTTTTCTTATTTTTTTTGCTTTGTTTCATTTTTTCTTTCTCTCTTTTTAATTTTTTCTCATTTTCCCTTATTTTTTTCTTATTTTTTGGTTCATTTTTCTAATTTTATATTTTATTTTATTTTCTTAATTTTTTATGTTCTTATTTTTTCTTTTCTTTTCTTTTCTCAATTTTATTTTTTAATAATAATAATAATAATAATAATAATAATAATAATAATAATAATATAAAGACAATACGTAATTGAACTGGGCTCTCTTATGATTCATCATCAGATGAACTATTACCATCACTGTCACCACAACCTGCTCATTGTTTATTCATTGCTTTTCCAGATGATTTGCCCCCAGATGCAGGTGGATCTTTATGAAGGTAACTACGACGCTGAGTTGATATTGCGATCAATCCGCTGCTATCCTTTTCCTTTGGCATCTCGCATTGTCCACTGAAAGACGTTATGTAACAGAACCGCTCTGCAGGTAACTTCCTGTTGTTGATGCTGCTGCTCAATTTCATCCACTTTCTTCATTTGTCACATTGCACCCACTCACGATCTGGTTTATGTAGGGGATTCCCCTTTTCAGTGGAGTCCTATCCACATATGTATCTATGTCTATTTTTTCACCGAGCCACTTCTCCAATTCAGCATAGCCTTCACAGTCCGGAAAGCCTTCATAGTTGTGCATGCCTAATTTTCAACTTGTCGCCACCCCATCCACCATCCTCAGCATAGGCAACATTCACGTTGATGATGTGATCGTGCTTACCGTTGATGCATGTCCAGTGTTCCACAACAACAACATTCACCTTGATGGGGCGCTTGTGATTCCGAATGTGACACTCTTACCTATACCTCCTATTCCCCTGAAATGAAACTGCCGACTTACAACACTAATCTGCAGTTAAGCATCCCGAATATATAAGCCATTAGATTGAATAATAATAACAATAATAATAACCCACAGTTAAGAAACTACCTGCCGCCTGCAATCTTTCCTCCAAGTCTTGTGCAGGAGAGATTGGTGGAATATGGTAGGAAAAATATCTTCGCAGTGAGTATTAGCTGGCGGTACCGCACTAGCTATACTCTATTCATTTTATTATACTTTTCTGATTTCTCTAATTCCCATAAAGTTGGAAATTAACCTACAGTTGGACAACCGAAAATTCATGAATAAATAATAATAATAATAATAATAATAATAATAATAATAATAATAATAATAATAATAATAATAATAATAATAATAATACAACAAGAACAATAATAATGATAATAATAATAATAATAAAGATAATCAACCTCGTTGTGTAGTTGGACATCATGCTTCATTATGTTCCGACTTGCATTTATTCTCCCTATGTTCAACCTCTCTCAGCCTCCCTCCAAAAAGATTGGCTTAGAGCAGCAGGTTGATGCTGCGGTAATATTTTCCGAATTCGAGCTCAGCGACTCCTTTTTTGGGGGTAATATTTCTTAATATTCCCTCTTTCATTCTTCGCAAAGGCCGAGCGATGCCGAAGGGATATGATAATTGCCGATTCCTCTCATTCATCGCCAGTATAATTACTTTTGTAACCCTATAGGGGGGAATATTAATTTTACAAGCAAGATTAGTAATTGCATTTTCATTACAATTATATTTATAATAATACAAATATTATTAATAGTAATAGTAAGTGGAAAAATTACCTCTAGTGAATCATTGTTGAAAATTCATCCTAGTAGCTCAATCTAACTCCCTTCGTTGATTACTCTTTGCAGCCTTCTGCACCATATGCAACCGAAATTAATGGTGCTATCTACGTTGCTGGTGGCTATGATGGGGACTGTAGTGTGCACAATATTATATTAATAAGCGGCCAAATAATAATAATAATAATAATAATAATAATAATAACCCACAGTTAAGAAACTACCTGCCGCCTGCAATCTTTCCTCCATGTCTTGTGCATGAGAGATTGGTGGAATATGGTAGGAAAAATATCTTCGCAGTGAGTATTAGCTGGCGGTACCGCACTAGCTGTACTCTGTTCATTTTATTATACTTTGCCGATTTCTCTAATTCCCCATAAAGTTGGAAATTAACCTACAGTTGGACAACCGAAAATTCATGAATAAATAATAATAATAATAATAATAACAATGAATAATTATAATAATAATACAACAAGAACAATAATAATGATAATAAAGATAATCAACCTCGTTATATAGTTGGACACCATGCTTCATTATGTTCCGACTTGCATTTATTCTCCCTATGTTCAACCTCTCTCAGCCTCCCTCCAAAAAGGGCCGAGCGATGCCAAAACGCTCCAAACGGAGCGCAACTTGTCGGGCTTGGTGGTGGAGCAGAGATATGATAATTGCCGATTCCTCTCATTCCTCGCCAGTATAATTACTTTTGTAACCCTATAGGGGGGAACATTAATTTTACAAGTAATATTAGTAATTGCAGTTTCATAAAAATTATATTTATAATAATACAAATATTATTAATAGTAATAGTAAGTGTAATAATTATAATAATTTAAATAATATTATTAGTAAAAGGATAAGTGCGCATAATAATAATATAATAATAATAATAACGAAAAAAGAATTAATAACTCGAATAGAAATTATAATAATACAATTATAATGGGAAAATAATAGTATACTGGGAGGAAGATAATTATAATAAAATTATTTATTATTAATTAATTATTAATTATCCAAGATAATTAATTATTAATTATTAATTATAATTATAATTATAATTATAATATATTAATTATAATCTATTATAATTATTAATTATAATAGATTAATCTATTATTAATTAATCATAATTAAATATAATTAATAATTATTAACTATTAATTATAATAATTATAATAGATTAATCTATTATTAATTATTAATAATTAAATATAATTAATAATTATTAACTATTAATTAAAATTATTATTTTATAAATTATTAATCATTTATTAATAATAATGGGAAAATAATTATTAACTATAATTATAATGGGAAAATAATAATAATCGAATTAATTAAACAGGGACATGAAATGAAAATATGCTTGGCCCAGGAATAAAAATGAAAATATGCTTGGCCCGACGTGGTAAGGCCTGGGCCAAGCGTGGTAACGTCTGGGCCAAGCGTTGCGTCTTATCCGGAAATTTAAATAAATGAAAATAAATGGAAAACCGCTTGGCCGGACACTAATATACCCTAGCCAAGGGGTTTAATCCCGGGCCAAGCGGTATTATGATGGGCCAAGCAGGTAGATAAGGGCTGTACGGATCCCCTCTTCTCCACTTTCCCTTTCCCTTTTCCCGCTTCTTCTTCTCCGTCTTCTTCGCCGTCGTTTGCAGCGCCGTTCCGGGCCAAGGGCTAAATACCCGGGCCAAGTCGAATACATTTTCCGGCGCCAACGTCCCTTTCCTCTTCCCACCATTTCTCCGGCGTCGTCTTGTCTCCCTTATTCGACATTATTTGAATTTTTAAGTTTTGGAAATGGAGGATGCGAATGTGGGATCCGGAATCGAGGGAATGGAGATGGTGACTTATGATTCGTTGTTCGAAGCGTTGCCGGAGCCCACTGCGCCAGCACCGTCGCCGCCTCCGCCGGAAGTTCCGGCCCCGTCCGGCCATGACCCAGTCCGGGTAATTCGTCCGTTTTGCTAATTTTCCGGTTATTCAAACTATGAGTTTTGTTAGAATTATTTCAGTTTATGGGAATTACGCATTGGTTGATTGATTACTCGCATGAATTTTTAAATGTCTGTCGAGTTTGTGTTGTTGAAGTATTTGTTGGATTGTTGAGTTTGTGTTGTTGAATTATTTCCGGTTTGTGGAAATTATGCATTGGTTGAGTTTTCAGTCCGGATTATATGTTGCCGCCGTTGGAGTATTTGTTCGATTGTCGAGTTTGTGTTGTTGAAGTTCCAAATGATTTGTTCGATTATTGTGTTAATTAGTTGTCACATGTATTTATGTTGCTAATCGATATATCTAATTAATTTAATGATTATTGGTTGGCATGATTTATACAGTGGTGCTTGTTGGATTCTTTACGGGAGATTGTTGAATTTTAAAATTATATTTGATGTCTGACTTAGGTCGCTTATTTGATTGAATTGTCCGAATTTTTAATTGTAAGTTGTTGAATTTGTAGTAGTGTTCATGTTAAATCGTATATGGTACATTGTGTAAGTTCTAGGATTGTAATTGTAGAATTGGTTTCTGGACGAGTTATTTTTCCAGTTGTTGTTGAATTATACTTTATTTATGAATTGTGAAAAAAATAATTTATTTATTATGGCACTTAAAAAAATATGTTAAAAATTTGATTTTATTAAAAATATTATTTTGATAAATCTACTAAAATAATAGCATCTATCATTTTAAATATATTAATTGAGTTAGAGTTTATTAATTTTAGATTTTAATAAAAATATTATCTTCATAAATATACTAAAATAATAACATCTATTATTTCCCCTTATATAATCCAATAATATGACTAGAACACATCTGCGTGTGAATCGCAGGGGGACTCTACTATAGAAGACCATCAGCCCAGGGCAAGAGCCGGAAGCTGAACTTTTACATACGATACAATAAAGCTATCGGCATCATTTTGGCGCGGTTAGAGCAGGATGCACCTGGTATGATTGCAGAGTTGAGGGATTCATGCCTCGGTTATATTTTCAGAGGAGCTGAGGGCGACAGGCGGCCCAGGTGGTCGGAGAGTATCTTATGTGCACAGAGCATGGCGGCATTGTTGTCCTACGAGGTGGCATTCCGCCACTACGGGACGGACGAGCCGTGGGGCGAGGACGATGCCGTATGGTTTCACGTGTGCGGCCATTTTATTCGATTTGGACGGGAGGAGCACGCGCTCGTGACGGGGCTCCGTTATGGACGATCTGACTTCCAGCTATATGCTGATGAGGAGCCCCCAGCTGGAGGAGTATATGCTAGAAACGTTAGGATCCTTGGGAGCGGATCTATGGACAAGATCCGAGATGCTTACTGGATGGGGCTTTCCAGCAATCACTCGAGGACACACTGAAGGTCGCTATGGTGATGACAACCTTTTATCTGGTATTGGGGAACGACGGCCACAGTCGGACTCCTGAGACATGGATGTGGCGCTTGGTCGAGGATAGGGCTGCATGGAATGCATTCCATTGGGGCTTGATGAGTTGGCAGGTTTTGAGACAGTACATCAGGGACTTCCCGGTGGAGGGCAAGGCGGACAGGAAAGGGGTCCACCTATACGGCCACTCCCTCTCATTTATGGTACGTTGCATAACATCTATCATTTCATAAACGCATACTATGTTGTACTATAAATTACTGCATTGCATAACAATCTTTCTATGTTCGTACTCATACAGGTGTGGATGTGCGAGGCCATTCTGGAGGTCGTCGCGTTCTATCGCGGATCCACTTCTAACCATCCCGATTTCCAGCGCCCGAGGATGTTGCGGTATTCTTATAGAAAGCGGACGGCTGGTTTGGGATGGACGACATTCAATACCACTGAGGTTAGTTCGGCAATACCTTTTAATTTGAATGCACACGTTCTCAGCGGAGAGTAGCTTATACGTTTGTCTTTTGTATTGCAGCGCCAGTGTCATGAGAGACTAACCCCCACGGATGAGGAAATGCTGGAGCCATATATGATGGGAATAGATGTGCGGACGCCGCCGGGGCTGCGATGGGTGCGGGCCCCTGTTGACTTTCGGGCTAAAGGACGGAAGCGCAAATCCACGGAGCAGCCGGAGAACAGGATGGGCGATGCTCCAGGCACCGAGCCACAGTCAGATAGGCCGGGGAGAGAGACTGATGCTCCGCCGAGCCGACGCATGCGGACTTCCGGGCAGCCGGCGGCCCCGGTACATGGAGACGGCAATGAGCAGGTGCCTCTCCCTGGCACACTGCCGCCACCTGCCCCGCCAGCGAGCGAGTCCCAGCATATTGCGGATACTATGCCGCCCGAGCCGACGCAGCATCCGATGCCGGACATGGAGGAGCTGGTGCAAAGGGTCGCAGCCGCCGTCGAAGAGCGGGTGGTGATTGCATTCGCGGAAATTTTGGCGCAGACACAGCTTCAGTTGCAGGGAGACATTGAGCGCCAGACTGATGTGGTGCGTGACGTGCTGGAATCCGAGATTAGGGCCGTTGTGCGCTACGTGGCGCACCCAGCTGCCGGTGCGAGCCCGGTCGTACGGCCTGCTCCGGCGGCAGGCTGCTCTGCAGAGCGGGAGGAGCGGATGGCATCCATGGCACGGTTTGCCACCACCCACGCCCACGCAGCGCAGACGGATTCGGACTCGCAAGACATACACAGTGTGGGGCCATTAACACATGTTCGGGAGCCATCTGCGCCATCGGACAGTCATGGATTGCAGCTTCCGCATGCCATGGGAGGTATTGTTAGCTTTTACTTAGAGTTGTGTATTGTAAATTAGTTTATTCGGTTGTTTTCTTAAATTCTCCCCGAATATTCCAGAGCCACACGCACATAGTTCGCGCACCGTGTCGCACCCAGCTGCCGGTGCGAGCCCGGTCGTATGGCCTGCTCCTGCGACGGGCTGCTCTGCAGAGCGGGAGGAGCGGATGGCATCCATGGCACGGTTTGCCACCACCCACGCCCACATAGCGCAGACGGATTCGGACTTGCAAGACATACACAGTGAGGGGCCAGTGACACATGTTCGGGAGCCGTCTGCGCCATCGGACAGTCATGGATCGCAGCTTCTGCATACCATGGGAGGTATTGTTAGCTTTTACTTAGAGTGTGTATTGTAAATTAGATTACTCGGTCGTTTTCTTAAATTCTCCCCGAATATTCCAGAGGCACACGCACATGCTTCCTGGCGCGCGGACCGCCTGTCCCCATACTCCACCGCAGTGCCTCCCGATGGTACGGGCGCGGACCCAGGTATGAATTTTATAAACGAGCATTTTATTTCGTACATTATAATATTGTTAGTAACACCTGTACTTGGATTCTTATAGTGTTGGGCGCGGAGAGGGTCCGCGCGGACACCGCACACGGGGCAGTGTATGAAGTCGATTCAGATGCTACACGTTTTGATTCGGGTAAGGCAAATAATGCTCTTTTGTATCGTGTGGACCGTACCATTTCTTGTATTAGACGTTTTCTTGT
The DNA here is from genome assembly GCA_030278955.1 of Hygrophila difformis. NCBI lineage: Eukaryota > Viridiplantae > Streptophyta > Magnoliopsida > Lamiales > Acanthaceae > Hygrophila > Hygrophila difformis. Next base: position 30,461,415 of record JAOANR010000006.1, on the reverse strand, counting down.
ATCGGCAGTAATTTCTAATAATTCACGTTATTTTCTAGTGACCTCAACGGATGCGGTGGGCCAGCCATGTGACACAGTTCCTGGGACGGCACAAGCGTCCGGCGGAGTCACCCGAGCAGAGGACACAGGGGATTCAGATGCTGCACGCACACCAGTCCAGTGTATGTTGAAATTAATGTACTTAACCTGAATGTGTTGTTATTAAGTCATGATCGATTGAAATATTTACCATATAATTCCCCGCTTGGTCGTAGCTCGTGTAGCCGTGAACGAAGGCGAGGATTCCGATAGCGATGATCCTATGAAGTTTGTGAAGAGCGCCCAGGATCCAGAACCGGTCCCCTTCCGGACAAAGCGGAACGGAGTGCTCGCCCATCGTCTTTGCAGCCCATTCATGTGTCTCACCAGGCCACGGCGTAATAGGCAGTTGGAGGAATTCAGGTTATATTGCTTAAATGGCAAGTATAGGTATGTATACGCACTTTTCCATCCTTTCGTACTGGTTCCATATATGACTCACTATTAACGCTTCGTCATATGATTTATGCAAGCTGCGACGTCGGTACATCCGAGGCCGCAAACTCCCGCTGGTTTCAGAATTGGTGTCTCGAGACCTTTTTTCTGGATGACATTGTGAGTTCTCCGTTTTGCCGATGAATTATGCATTACACACAGGAAAACATATATAGTGTCGTCTTATTATAATGTGTTTATATAGTAATCTCAGCACTTTTAAATAATAATAATAATTATCATGTACTACGTAGGAAATTATTTTAATATATCCGGTCTAATAATAATTGTGCACTTTGAATAAATTAATGATCCCTATAATTTGCAGCACATGGACGCATACCTAGGTATTATGCAGTTCAAGCCACGCTTCATCAACTGCATGTCGCGACAGACGGGGCCCAAGTATGTCTTGATGGATTGCGCGTTCCTGGTAAGTGTGTTTTGTTCAAAGTTGATATCAGTATGTTGAATTTACTCAATCGTTGGAAAAATGGTAGGCCCTTTACGAGCTATTATTATATTTTATTTTTGCTTTTACACAGTCGGGGCTGTTGCGTGATTGCTGGGACGAGACCATTAAGAAGCCTCTGTTTGACAGAAAAAAATTACAGGAGTTGTCGCAGTATATAGTTAGTGGAAGACCACAATGGGGTTCAACTGCACATTGGGCGGAGTTGGGCGAGGTTAGTGGATGGTCTATTTGTTGATTATGAAACTGAATGTTCCCATGCACTACTTTACCATACAGTGGGTTCGCAACAGGTCATATGCCCATGGCACATCCGACAGCACTGGGCCATCGTCCGGATCCGATTGGACAGCCGAATGATATTCTTCCATGACAGCATATGCACGCCCAGTGATGCTCAGAGACCCGAGAAGGAGCAGTTGTTGGTAGCCCGGTTCGAAGACCTCGGGCCATTGTGCACCATCATTCCATTGCTGCTCCAGCATACCGGATACTACCAGCATCGGCCCGATCTTTCTTACCGCGAGATCTGGGACATCTCCCGTCCGGAAGAAGGTACTGTCATCCCGCAGAGCGACAGCTCCTCATGTGGCCCGCTTGCACTCTTGACCGCCAAGTACATTTTGGAGGGCAAATTCCCCGACTTCAGAAGATACCGCTTTAGCCCAAAATGGACGCGAGAATATCAAGCATATCAGGTATGGCGTTTCAGCGCGGACGTACGTCAGCCCGGCATGTTCCGATTGCCGGATCCACCCCCACCTACGCAGTTCGAAGTTGTCGAGTTCCCCGATTTGGACTTGCCATGATTGTACATATCCACATACGTAGATGCTCAGTAAACAATTTATTTTTTTCGTACAATGCAAATATTATGCTTAGTATTTTAATTAATGCTAATATAATTATTTTATAATTATAATAAACATTAAAATTATTTTATAATTTTATAAAAAATTAATAAACACTATTGATTATTAAATATAAAATTATTAAATTTATTAAAAATTGTTTGGGATGTACCCTAAGCCCTTTAAACCCTTTGATAGCCTAAACCCCAAACTTATATTTTGAACCTAATCCCTAAATCCTTTGAACCCTAAATGCTACTCTCTGTGTTCCATGAGTATAATTTCACCATTTGAATCGTGTTCTTGTTCCCTTGTCTCCCCCCAGCTAGAAGTTGGAGACCAAGGCTGTTCTCCTTGCCTGACCATTCCATACTGTTTGAGGTTATGGAAATAGAAATTATCTTTCCATTTTCTGAACTCTTCTTCCCAAGTGAGAGGCATGCTGGCTGGCGCTATCCAGGGACTATACGAGGCATGTTCGACGGGCAAGTTTCTACATTGTGACCGTCCCGCCCACACATGCCACATTTTCTCGGACCACATGCCCGCATTCCGGACGTCTCGGGAAAATCGTCGACTGGGGTGATGCAGTTCTTCCGGTTGTGTCCGGTTTGTCCGCACCTACGACATCTTTGGGGCCTCCCCGCACGAGATGCTCTTTCAACTGCCGATCGAAGCCTGGTCATTCTAGGTCTTCCCGCTTGACGGGGGCATTCAGGGGTCTCGCATGGGGCGTCAGCAATTTCAGACGGTATCATCCAATCATTCGGGTGTGCCATTGGATACACCGGCCCGCTCCATGCATCAATCAAACCAGACCGCCAATAGCACGCTCCAACATAGTGACTTATTTCGTGCCTCAGAAGCCTGCACATATTAAATAATTTTAGGGTTATTTTGTCAGGCCACTAAAGGGGCACGTTACTGATATAATTAAACAATTTAATCAGATACGTACTGTATCGCGGGGATGGCGTGGGCGAACGGGATCAAGTCATTCTGGAAGCACTGGCAAGTACACTTTGGCTCATCCGTCAGGCTCACTGTGTACGACTTACTGTAGTGTCTCACGTGGAACACATTCTCATCCCGCGTATTTTCTATCTTCATCTTCTCACCCAACGCCCGACGATCAAAAACCTCTCGTACTGCCCAGTCAGTTAAACGTTCTGTTCTAGCAGATGCAGCATGATGCCTTCTTCGAAACCAATCACCGATTGTCGCACGAATCACCTCCAGCATGGAGCACACGGGTAACCTGCGTGCCCACAACAAGACTCTGTTCATGCTTTCGACGATGTTCGTCGTCATCATGTCGTAGCGACGCATAAGACAGTGGACTCGAGAAAACCGTTCGGGCCTTATTTCCTCCATCAAATGCGCGTACGCATTCGAATACACATCCTTCAGGGTAGCCATATGCCGCTCATACACGGACCTCTTGTACGCGTATGCCGCTCCCATGAACGCGTCCACGACTCCCTTTCCCCCGTACTTCGCCAGATTCTTGCCCAAGTGCACGCAACACAAAACATGTGGAAAAGAGGGGAGTGCTTGTTCCACTGCAGCTCTTATTGCGGGAGAACCGTTCGATATTATCAACACCTTATTGTGTGGATTGAACGCACCCCTCATTTGCGTCAGAAACCATCTTCACGCCCGTGTCGACTCCTTTGGTCCAACACCGAAACACAACGGGAATATCTGATTATTCCCATCCTTTGTCACCACCGCGAAAAGTATCCCCTTGTACTTACCCTTGAGATGCATGCTGTTGATGAAAATGAAGGGCCACATCTCTTTCCACCCGGTGATAGAGGCATTTAGCGCGAAGAAACAATACAAGAATTTGTTGTCAGAGTCGACTACATACTCGGTCACGGTCCCAGGGTTTTGCTGCTGCAGCATATATAGGTATGACGGAATCATCTTGAACGAGACGTCCTGCCCACCGAATATATGTGAAGTGGCATGGTGCCGAATCTTCCTCGCCATATCCACGGAGATTCTAACGCCGTCCCGCAGCAACCGGGCCTGCATCCCTTCGGGGCCCATCGTTTCTGCCCCAATCGCAACCTCATTGGCATAATATGCCCCCAAATGCCTCGCCGGAAGTCGCGTATCAGGAATGTTTCCGGGTCCACCACGCAACTGTGAGGTATCAATCTATAGACAGTCCATAACGATGCGGTGCCTCGGGCACGCATCTGGAATTCGCATTCCGCGGCGGAACATCGTACCCAGTACCGCTTCTTGTCAGTCTTGCACGTGACATACCCGCACCTCTCTCCAACCAAGTACTCCACTAGTTTCTCCTGCAACCGTCTCTTCGTCGCGAAAACGGATCTGGTCGCAAGTGCTCTATCCACTGTTTCGTCCACGTACTGGTTCACGAACTCTTCCAGCAGACCAAAGTCCGGGCGGGGCAAATTCCAATTCCCCTGGCTCATCTCAGGTACATTGAACCCTACTGTCGGCGCCCGCATTTCCGGATTGTCGCCGGGCTCTTACCCCTCGATAGAACCTCCGCTTCGTACAATTCTCTAAAAGGCCTTGAAATAAGAGAGAATGTATCGATGCCCCACCAACTCTTCGTAGTCTACGTCCGCGTCTGACTCCCCCCATTCATCCTGCCATTCTTTTTCCTCACTCTCATCACTCGGATCCTCCTCCACATTGCTATCCTGCCCGCCCACCTCCCCTTCCTCGACCGCAATGATTGCATTGGTCTCGCGCTCCTGCTCCGGCACCCCGCCCGGCAATCCAGGATAATGTCCGGGAGTGCTTGCTCCGAAGTAATTCTGATGTTTTGGTGCATAGCCACTGCTAGTAGCACCTGCATTCGATGACAAAAACGGATTGTGCGACGATGGGAGACCCAATATGCGTTTCGTCCAATTCCCCGCCCGAACACCACCATCCGGATACGGGGCTGCACGAGTATAATTTGCTGGTTCGTTCATTCCTTTTTCAGGGAACACGATCATACATTAGATGTGATCTCTAATTGTAAGTGCAAAAATGCGTAGACAGAAACTGCAAAATAATTTTATTAATTTCACAAGAAATGTCTACAAATTACAGAGAAATTTAAAATATCAAAAGAACATATAGAAAATCAAACTATATGGGTTCGACTTCTGGTACTCTTTTGATTCCTCCAACCTTGAAGACGTCGAGATGCTTTTATGCTTCTTCTCTGGCTTCTTGGAATTTCTGCAACGTTTTGTTGCTGTAGATCTCAAGTGTTTGAGTCTTGAGAATGACTAGGGTATGAAGATGTGTCCCCGAATGTGTGACAGGGTGTCTATTTATTGAGGGAAAACCCTAGGGTTTGTGGATGATGAGCCAATCGATGGGTTGGTCCAATACACGTTTTTATCGGGTCATTGAACCTGTTGGCCTTTTATCTGGGCTTGTTCACATTGACTAATTTCCATGGACTGGCCTGCTTCAAGTGTCCATTGGATCATAAGCTTGTGGGTCTTGCATTTGGACTTGTCCACATTGGCCCAATATAATTAAATCAATTTGGCTTGATAGATCCAAATGGCCCAATAAATATTAATAATTATTTCAAGCATTTAATTTAAAATGCCTAAAATTAATTAAATTAATATTTAAATTTGCACGTGTCGCATTTTTAGTGGCGAATAAATTTCACGTGTTTACAGATGCCCCCTCGAGACTTATTTAGGGCGAAATAAAATATTTGAGACGTGGACAAGTCTCGAAATGTTTATTTTGCTTTGACCCGATTCATTGCCCTTGGATTTTTTTTGAAGCCCTTTTACTTGGGCTCATCATTTTTCTTCCCTTTTGGGCCAATTTTGATTGGGCTCGATATTTCCTTGGCCTATTTTGTTTGGGCTCGGTTTTTGGTGGCCCAATTAGTATTTGATCCTTTTTTCTTGGCCCTAGGCTCAATCCTTTTCTTCCAAAATGCAGGGCACGGTTCTTGGTTTGTTGGTTTGTTGTAACCAAAGTTCAAGCACACCTTCAGATTTTGTATCTATACTTCCTCCGCCCCAAGATTTCATATTAACTTAAAATTTGAGTAAACAATCTTCAAATATTTGCCATATCTAACAAGCTTCACATTGGATTAAAATTGATTTGTCAAAGATTTTTCTTCAAATCCACAAATCCGTCTCAAATCAAATCTGAGAAGGAATGCAACTTTATTTCACAAATCTGCTGGAATGCATTTTGGCTTCTATAAATTAGACCCACATTAACCCAGAGCGAGCTTAACTTTCACGCCCAAGCTATAGAATCAGATATACGACTGTAGACTTAGTTAATTAAAACCCTTCCAATTTTTGATTCAACAAAGACTTGACTTTCACAGCAAGGGGACGAATCAAGAAATCAAGCTACAACCTTTTATAGCAGGTAAGAAGTTATCAATTCATGCCCTTGATACTCTACACATTTTCCTTGTTTCGTATCTGTCTGTTGCATGTATTATTTTTCTTTCCTGCTCTCCCTTTTTTCGTTTCTTGCTTTCTTGTTTGTGTTTTTTTTTCTTGGCTATTCCATGACCAGCAGTGAGCAACCCATGATCAACATCAACAATGACAACCACTTCCGCTCCAACTGGATCATTAATTCAAAGCGAGAGTGTACCTGTTTGTCATCATGGTAGACGGGTCATGGTAGACGGGGAGGTTGGTCACACGGCGCTGCCGTTGGCCTCAATCTTTAACCTACCCGCCATCAACAAGCCTTTGACAATGTAACCTACCCACCATCAACAAGCCTTTGACAATGGCGGGGTTGGCGATGGCGCTGCCGTTCGCCTCAAACGTTATTTGTTCAGAAGGCCCGCCGCTGCTCGTCCGAAGCCACGCTGCCGCTCATCGCTTGTGTCGCCGGAGTTCTGCCGCTATGTTCGTTGCCGGAGGGAGATAGAGATCCATGGCCGGAGGCAGAGGATCGACGGAGGGGCACGGCCGGAGCTTCGCGCCCGCCGCTGCCGTCGATGCCCTCGCGCCGCCAGGGAAGAGATTATTGGTAAATTCAAATGCCGTGTACGAAACAAAAGTTTAAGCCGTTGAACGAACAGTGAAAAAACGTGCAAGCCACCTTCGTTGAATGTTGAAGCCACTGAAGAAACGTGCAAGCCATCTTCGTTGAATGTTGAAGTCGGTAAAGGAATAGTGAATCAAGAGTGTAAAGTGTCTTGTGTATGTGAGATTTCAAAATCTACAAAATGGTATCAGAGCATGATATCAGAATCTACAAAATGGTATCAGAGCCTGAGTGATCCCGTGTGATCCAATCTCAGAGCGAAGAAAAGCTGGGTAGAAGCCCAGAGCCTGAGTGATCCGAACCTCAGAGCCAAGTAATTGGGTATCATAAGTTTTAACCCAATTGAGAGAATTAAAATTGAAGAATTGGAATCAATTACCAATTTCTTCCTGTTGTAAAGCCTTCCAATTCCAGCTGCTCCACCGTTCGCCTCCAGCACCGCCCGCTGCCGCTGCCCAGCAACCACCATCAAGAGTTGCCCAGCTCCCACAACCGCTGCCTTTCTCCTCCCGCTGCCGACCAGCTGCAGCTTGCTCCTCCGTCCACCGAGCACCGCCTACAGCCTTGTGACGCCCCGCTGCCCCTGCTCACCGTCGTGAGCACCACCTGCCACTGCCGGCTCTTAGTGAGCTGCTGCCACGAGCCGCCTCTCCTCCTGCCAGTGCACACCGATCTCCCATCGACCAGGAAGTCCATTGCTCCAACACTGATTAAAAATTCCATCGATGCCCAATGGTTTCTGAAGCTTTGAGGTAAAACCCCACTGCAATGCCCCCCGACAGCCTTTACACTATAATCCTATAGGGCTGTTAAAAAGCTTGCCTAGTTTTTCCTACCGAAAGCGCACGGTATCAAGCTGCAATATTTATTTTTATTGTCGGGATCGTTCAATAGAGAGTTACACGATAGAAGTGTTTTAATAGAATTATTAGCTCTAGAATCTGTCTCTACTCTTGGTTTAAGGATGTTGAAATGTTGATTACTAAAGATTTAATGCTAAAATGTAAATGCTTAAAGCTGTAAACATTAGTAAAGAAAGCAATTAAAATGATGTTGAATATTGTGATTATATTCATGTGTTTAAAATATCACGGACCAAATTGAATGAATGAAATAAGAATATGATGAGAGTATCATACTTCAATGGTTAAAACATAATGAAAGTCCATTGAGATAGAAAAATCCTTTATACAACTTAATCAAATCTTCATGTCTTAAATCACTTCCCAAGACAGGTACTCGTGATTCAGTGTCATGACATTCTAAGCTCTGAAATCATGGAATACTATCATCACAGTATGATCGGTCAAACTCGTTCTGTGATAAAAGCTTTTCAGAACTGTCACTTAATCTATTTCTTTCAGACTCAGATTAAGCCTTTGACAACTCAAGGTCACTTCTAAATCATCCTATATTCATCTGAACTTGAAGTTATTCTTTCCATTACTCTGGTCAAACTGATCTTATGACCCTGTGTTGGATGTTCTCTACAAAAAGTGAAAAAAAAACAAGTGTTTAAATCTATCATCCAATGTTTTCATAAGACTTGTTTCCTCAGAGTAATTCCTGCAAGTATTTGTAAGAAATAATAGTCCTGTAAGTATGTCAAGATGAAATTGCTATTCAAATTCCTTGACTTATCCAGACTACTCAGACTTGTATAAATGATTTAGCTCGAGAAATCTCTGTAAACAGTTCCAAATATCCATGATTTAACTCAGGATTAGTAGACTGTAAGAGAAATATTTAATCTCCTACTCATAGCATATAGTGATAACTATAAAGCCATGAACCCTGGAAATTAATCTTCCTAATACTCTACTAATTATTAGGACAAAAGATGGTTTTTGAAACATCTTTCCCTTTTAAACGACAGGTACTAAATGCCCAACTAAAGAACAAGTTTGTTCTTCATTAATCCTGAGTAAATAATGATTGAGAAAACTTATATCATCATCTTTTCTTATTGTACTAGTGAAAATAGTAATACGAATTGCAGATATGAATTATGAATCTGTAATTATAAAGTAAGATTACTCATCATAGACTGGGAAATATCCCAAAATATTATATGTATATGTAATATTATATGTATAAAGAAACGTTGAGGGTTCTGAGTCCTCTTAATCAAAATGCTAGGGTGTTTTCAAAATATACATCGGAAACTAGACAGAATTAGGAAATAACTTTCCCAAGAAAAAGGATTTGAGAAATAATTCTGCAAAATAAATGTCCAAAGTAACTCGCAGTAACTACTTTGGGTTTCAAACTATGAACATTCCAATTTTCCGCACGCTATGTCTGTACAGCGTGGAGGGAGTTAATATTCAAAGAATGTTCCTCAGATTTTGTTTATACAAAGAACTGAATGCCTCGCAGTAATTTCTGTAAGAATGCGGCGAGGTATTCAATTCCTACTTATAAGATAGGGGTTATATATGTATGATAATGGCCAAAATTGTCCATTATTTCCAATCCATTTCCGTGTCTGAGACGGACATTTTGATCGTGATTCCATCTTATTTCAATAAGAAAGCAGTTGAATTTGACAGATTAATGCGAGTTTGTAAAAACATTGAGCCAGTAATAAAAAGACACAAAACATGCAATTTTTAATTGTATTTGTGTTAGAAAAATCCAAAAACATGAAAAAAGGAAAAAGAAAAGAAAAAGGAATGAAAAGATGGGCAAAAGAATAAAAGAGCCCACAAAAATCCAAAAAGATGGGCAAAAGAATAAAAGAGCCCACAAAAATCCAAAAAGATGGGCAAAAGAATAAAAGAGCCCACAAAAATCCAAAAAGATGGGAAAAAGATCAAAAAAAAAATCCCACAACTGAAATTTGGTCAAGTGTTGAAGCACAATTCGAATTGTGCAATTCGAGTTAATTCGAATTGCACACAATTCGAATTGCTGAAGAGAACAAGAAATGGTTAAGTGTTGGAAAGGGAAGCAGAAGAGCTAATTCGAATTACTATGGCCAATTCGAGTTAATTCGAATTGACTTGAATAATTCGAATTAGGCAATGAAGAGAAGGAACCCAAGGGCAAGAAGAAGGAGTGCAATTCGAATTGTCCAATTCGAATTAATTCGAATTGGCACAAACAATTCGAATTGCCAACAAATGCAGGGGAGCCAAGTAGAAGCTATCCAGCAGTTCGAGAAAACCAAATCGAATTCTTCACAATAATTCGAATTGGTGATTGAAGACCACAACCCCAACTCAAGGAAAAGATCTCACAGTTCGAATTAATTCGAATTGATTGAATTAATTCGAACTTCACTCATTGAAGTTGTGGAGCATGAGCACAACATTGGTGGGCCTAGGGTTTCGAAGTTGTCTATAAAAGCTGACCTCTCTCAACACAAGAAACATCCTGAGATCAAGAATTTTGCAAAAAAAAAGCAGTTGGGACAAAAAGAACAGCAGGAGGTTCCACACCCCTTAAGGGTTAGGTAGGTAGTTTAGTTTAGTTTAGTTTATTTTCCTTGCAAGTAGTTTAATCTTTACATGCTTTGATCTTAGTACAGTGTAGAAGCAGTTGTGTAACCCTTAGAGTAGCCATTTCCAGAATTTTTACATGCTTTCCAGTTAAAATAAACCCTACCTTCAAGTTAATGATGACTTTGGGTTCTTTATTTTGCTTTCAAAGTGTCAATACAAGAAAAATTTCCAGAAATGGTGTTATTCATGTGTTTTGGCACTCTTTAATGCTTTCTTTAGAAATAAATGCTTAGCATGTTTGTTTGTTTCAACTAGGTTACATTTATTATGTCCTAGTTGACATTCAAACTTAATAAATGCATGTTTGGTGGGTTGTTAGCTTGATTTTGTACCTTAGAGCTTCAAATAAGTGTTCTTAGGTTTAGATATTTTTAGGATTGTTAGTATTTATCTTTATATCTTATTTTTTTCTTGCCTTGTTTTCATTTTTATGCTGCCTTAGATAACATAGGTGTTCTTAGCTTTATTCATGCAGTTCTTGATTTTCTAGATGTTTTAGGTTCTTTGATCTTTGATCCTTTATTTGTAGAAATAGGGTTTAAATCTTGCCAATACCCACTAGACATGTGTTTGTTATTACTTGAAAACCTCACTAGGGTGGCTGTGAAGTGACATTGATGTGAGATGAGGGATTTGGTAAATCTAAACCCATCATTAACCGCACAGTGTTCACCTAACCCATACTTGTGAGAACAAAAAATTTGTTGTTGTTCGAAAATGTGTAATTCGAATTGAGGCAATTCGAATTATCTCGAATTGCCTAAGAAATTCGAATTGCACAACCAAAAATTTCTTCATGAGGTTTCCAACCAATTCGAATTCTCTAATTCGAATTAATTCGAATTGGTTCACACAATTCGAATTGGCATGTGAAACCACATTGTATTGCATACCACCCATTCATGCCTTAGTTTATTTTCCATCTCTTACCAATTCGAATTGTGCAATTCGAATTAATTCGAATTGCTGAACAATTCGAATTCACCCTCCTCTTGAGATATATGCCTTAGTCAATTTTGAGCAATGAAAGGACTTCACCAATTCGAATTGTCCAATTCGAATTAATTCGAATTGCTCAACAATTCGAATTAGATGATATCTCATTTCTTTGCAAGGATTAATTGGGTAAGATCATACTTCATTCTTCATGCATTCTCAATTCGAATTACACCAATAATTCGAATTGAACTATCCTTCTCTTTTGAAAATTCCAAAAATATTTTTCCTTCATGATTTGTGTAAGTTGCATGGATGTATTGGGCCTCGGCCCAGTTCATCTGATTTCTATCCATTACACATTTCAACCCACTAGTGTCTACTTATTGTGTGCTTAACACCCACACAATACCAAAAATATTTTCTTACTTTTATGTTTTCTCCTTCATTGTGTGTATGAATGGATAATGAGAAACACCACAGATTAATGTTGGTGAAAGGTCCCTTCGCAGGGATATCGACTAACCCGTCTTCTGTGTGTCAATCATTATCTGTTATTTTGCATGGTCTGGTTAGTGGTTGGTGGAAGGTTCGGCGAGCGTTCTCTTCACTAAGAGTTTCGATTAGTCACTCAGCCAATTCCTAATCAGATACAGTTTTAATTTTCCTTATCTTAATTTCTCAACCTGAATTCAAGTTGCAATAGTATCAACTGATGCCGACCAATATCAGTTGAGAAATATTACAGCAAGAAATATGTGGGTTTTTCTTCCACTCGCAGACAAAAGAAAACTGAATGACGGCGGTTTGGAATTCTCTTTGTCTAAAATCAGTCATCTGGGATAATTGGGAACCAGACAGCAGATGTTTGCAGTCCGGAGAACCCCAACTATCTCTGGCACCCTTTTTAGCTAATTTCTTCTCATCTCAGGCTAATTCACCTTTGTGTATCGCATTCTGTCTAACCCCACCATATATTTTGGGGTATTTTATTTTCCTTTTCATATACTTGTATGCATGATACTATTATGTAGATGTTCCGGTCATATTATTATTTTGGGGATCCTTCCCCTTGGACACAGAAGTCTTGATTTAAATCTGATGCTGCATAATAAATTTCCAACAAAAATTTCTTTATAAAATCCGGATCTGAGTAAGGGATAAATTCAACAGTTATGACTAATTCATATTCCACTGGGGGTTGATTTTGAGAGCTTAGAAGCAGAGTCAGCGATTAGGTCTCATCTAGACCGAAAGGATCTGTGTTTTAATTGAGAGTTTAGTACCTGTCTTGGGAATGATTTTCAAATATCCATTTGCTCCTCGAAATTGCTGTGTGTTGGAAATCTGATATTAGATATTGCATTAAGTCACTATCCACTTGGGTGTAGATGAGATGTGATAAATAATATTGGAGGAACAACATATAGGCCTTGGTGAATTTCTAAGGTAAGGTCGAGTATTCCTTCGACTACTATCTTCTTCTACCAAGGTCTAGAATTGAGTCTTGAGTGAGTACATCCGGAATAGGTTCATTTATGGATCTGTTTCATTTAGTTTGTATCTCATAACTACCCAGATGTTGTAAGCCCTGTGGCTTATTGATATCTTGGGGGTTCTTGATCTGCATCTGGTCACCAAGACCAGGGGCTCTTTTATACTAACGGAAAGAGACGTTTTTAACGATTCCGAGTGATAGATTTAAATGCTTTCTTTACAGCTTTCTTTACTGCTTTCCTTTAAATGCTTTCATAGAGGTCACTCGGAAGAATTAGGGACTGTCCATCTGTTAAAAGGTTTGAGAGTTATGGAATGGTTTGAGGCTTGATTTGAAACTTTGGGTGTGACATGGGGGAATGATAGGAGTACTTGGCATGTCAACTAATGATATGTTAGGTGTTGCTTAGTCCACCACAGATACATAATGTAACTTCACAAGGCCTGTGAAGGGAGTTATAAGTCTGTGGTATCTTAGATATTATTGTCTTAAGAGCATGTAAATTCTCACCGTAAGTACCTGTCTGTTAAAGGGAACATGGTGTAGAAAGCATGAGAGTTAGCTAACTAGAGGATTATCCCAAGCTAAGATCTGTGTAACAAAATGGAAGTTTAATTGTGTTTCATCGGAATCTTGTCCAATCTTTATTATTTCCTCCCTGTCCCTTCTGTCATATTTTAAATCTGCTTTCTAGATAGTGTAGCATAGTTTTACATGCTTTCGTAGTACAGATTTAATTGCTTTCCTCAATCTAGTTTACCATGCTTTGTAGAATAATTTTTACTGCTTTAATGATCTGGATTTAATTATGTCAAATAGTTGTTAGAAACCCTTGCAAAACTTGAATCGAGTAACCGAGTGGAAAATCTTAGTAAACGACGTGGGTCTTGCTTCCATCGCACATCCTCCAGTGAACGATCCGGTACTTACTATAAATTACTGCAATTTTTGACTCCGTGCGCTTTCGGGATGCACAGTTTCTTGACACGAGTAAATAAAAACACAACATTTTAGAAAATACTCATGTAGTAGGAAGATGTTCAAAAGTTTCATGGCGCTATTACCAGGGATCATAACTTGGGAGCGCCATGAAATTGGAAATTGTATTTAGACGGTTCTTCACCCCCCCCCCCCGGCAGCGCAATGAAACTCGTCAAAAGTTTCATGGCACCGTTGCCGGGGAGGATGTAGCGCAGTTGTAATAAATAATACTTTATTAAGTATTGAACACTGGTGTCTGGTAAGATTGAAATGTTTACCCCGGCAGGTATCTTCTTGACATGAAATTAAGAGAAGCATCATGGTGCAGATACCAGGGGCTTTCAGGGTGACAGACTGAAGGTCAATCCCGGTTGCACCGTGATATTTGTCAAAAGTTTCATGACGGGAAGGACCATAGCGCCGTTTGAAATCAAAAGACCCCACATGAGTAATAAAAAAGGGAAATCATAACATATCCTTAAACCCCTTCCCTACATCATAACTTTTTTCATTTAATAAATCCACACCTGATATTTCAGAAAATTACTCGTGTCACGCAAACAGAGCAAAAGTTTCAATGTATAAGAAGTAAAAGTGAATAGTTGATACCCTGAGAAATGGATATCAAATCTGTTGCTATTATAGATTGGTCCTCTCGCTTTGTCAGATTGACATCGCGAGAGTATTAGAATAGCCTTTGTCACAGCAAAGTTATCTGGATATTTCCTTGCATCATCTTTTAGGATGAAGCGTGGGTTTATCCTTATGTGAAGTAAATGATCAGGGTTTATAACTGTCATAACTACCTTCTGGGATTTTCGTTTAGAAAATCATGAATACAGAACCTTTCACATCCAATTTCATGAACTTAGAATTATTAATTCTTAAAGATTATCATGCGATGATTAACACTGCATGGGTCTCTAGGAACCTTTTAAAGTTCTGAACATTAAACACTATGATTCTCTTCCTATTTTGTGATCACGACGTAATATCAACAGAAAATCAAATGAATTCATAATTCTGCCAGTTCATACCTAACTCGGTTACAATATCCAAACTTCTTGCGTAATTAGAACGAACAATTTACGAATTAAAGATATGGAAGTATTATGATCTTCGAGAATCGAATTAGAGATATGATGCAAAATCCAAAATTGAATATCGAAGTTGAGGTTTATACTCTTCTGAAACAGAATTAAGAAATAGAAATGGAAACCAGAAAGATAAGAAATTCACAATTTGATAACTGATCATTCTTCATGTATCTCGAACAACAAAGAATTAAAAACGAATACACCTGGAAATCTGATTGCAATCAGAATAATGCAAAGGTGAGCGAAGAAGTCAGAAGTTTAGATGATGATCGTCGTGATGGATGAACAAGCATTCCAAAAGCAACTCTCCTTCCCGGGTATCCTCAAGCTAATCTAACAACTATTTTAAAGAAATCTACTGCGAAATTGAATTACAAATCTGAAGAACTAAAAGTAAATTGCAGTGAAAATTAAATCCTAACCTACCTACTAAATTCTAAAAATGGACTGGAGAGTAAAATCGAGCTATTCACTTCAATCTCCAGCCTGCTGAGCTGATTCCCCCAAGGGCCTTATTTATAGATGGGCATTGTAACTGCTTTAGCCTTGGATGATAACCGCTCGCATCAGAATAACTCTCCTCTCGCTTTGTCCAGTTCCTTCAAAGCGAGAGTTCAGAAATATAATCATCTTTCTCAACAAGGCGAGGTCTTACAATTTCTCCAAAGAGTTTGCTTCTCGCCATGATATCTAAAACTTTCTGTCTTGCACCGATTTCCTTCCCTCGCGATGTCAAACAATCACCGCATGGACTTCAGCATCTGAACATTTTCCTTAAATCTCTTCCTGATTTCGAACACAAGCCCTCGCACCATCCCTTTTCTTTCCTCGCTATGTCTTTTTCCACTTCCTGCTGCTTTCCAGCTTAACTTCCTGATAAATGACAAAGCGTGGATCAGTTCAATAAAAACACAGTGTGCGAGACTTACAAAGAAAACTTAGAATTTCAAGCCATTTTCAGTGTAATTCCAACTTCTTCGCAATCTTAATTCTTCTTCCATCTTTTCTGATCCTCCATGATTATTCATCAAAAATCAATGGAATTAAGAACAAAAGATCATCATTAAGACACTAAATTGGACGCAAATGACAGTCATAAAAGGCTGTCATCACCATCCTCACATTTAGAAACACTTGTCCTCAAGTGGTAAGAAACTTGTAAAGTTTCAAAGAATAAGTCCAATTAGTGGCTTCCGGGATTTAGATGTTCATGTAAGATTCTACTGGATCACTACCTTCTCTTTTCCAACTATCTCAAGCTTAACTCTTTCAACTGATTGATGCTTCATACCTGACTTTAAATTCACCAGGTTTCATAAAAACATTAACAAAAGTGATTTGCATTTATGTGAATTATTGTTCTGCTCCTTAGTTAGTCAGACTTCTCTTCTCACGCTCAATCCTGTCCAACTCATGTGCATATCTTGTGCTTGAATAAAATACACTCTCTCTTTTTTTTTTATATCAAGGGGTGGCCTTCCGTGGCTTTCAATAGCTCGGTTTCACATTATTAGGAGGAGTCGCATGGCCTGACATTGCAGATGAAACTTCAACTCCCCTGCCCTTGATTCTGCTCTTTTAAAGTTCTTCAACTTATAAATCAGAGGGGCAGCTGTGCCAGATGAAACTTCAATTTCCCTTGCTCTCTTTTTTTTTTTTTTAAAAAAAAAATGCACACTCATCTTCCAAGAGAGACTAGATTAGATCAATCCTCTTAACTTTGTGCAGTTGTTGTTTACAGTATACAAATCACTAGGGTTAATATAATCATAAAACCTTCAAACTATTTATCCAGTAATGACATCAATCAATCTCAGAGCTTACAGCTAAGACAGTTTTCAAGAGCGGCTCATGCTTGCAGTGAAAATCTATAAAGTAGATGTCTCCACAAGAACCACTTTAAACTCATCTTCTATTCCTTCATCAGTTTATTAGCCTCTCTGAGTTTTTTTTTTTTTTTTTTATATATGATCCTAGCTTGAAATTCAATCCTATGATACAACTTCATATTCATTCTATCCTAAGTTATATTAGAATAAATGGAAACAGGAAAGAACTAAAGAAAAAGAGACTGCAATTAAAAAGAAAAAGAAGGTTACAGAAAACTCCCCTGTGATCTCAGGATGGTCCTGCATCATTGTTTGGATCTTTGGGTGGTATGGATGGAGATTTCTTTAGATCCGAGACTAGGTTGGCAAGGATGTCTACCAATCTCGTACTATTATGCTGCTCCTGTCTCCTCAGCTCCATATCCCTTTCTCGTTCATGTCTTCTCTCTTCAAGTTCTTCTCTTCTCAGCCTTTCAAATCTTTCCATTTCTTCCTACAATAGTTGTGACCTCATCAACTACTCTCATCTTCTCAATTCTTTGCTCCTCATCTATGCTGTCTTCATCTGAATCGTGCTTCTTGACATAGAAATTCTTGCCCAATCCTTTTAGCATGACATTCATTCCTTTTCTGTTCAGATATTTCTCATTCCATGCATCCCAATCATCAATAATTACCTGCTGAATTCTTCCTTGTGTTTGATCAGTATAGGGTCTATGCTCATTGTATGCATTTTCTCTGCACATAGCATCATACATGACATACTTCTCAATGAATTCTTTCTTCCTCTCCTGAACATATCCATGAACTTCCTGTTGGAGAGTTGGAGGTAATCTCTTCATGATTTTGTTAGGTCTATCTGTAATGAGAAGATCTGCATCTGCTGGTGTTATTGATGTGCTGAAACCTTTCTGAAATTCGCTATAGGTTCCAGTCCTTCATTAACAACAGATTCTCTGAAAATATTCATTATTATATTTTGTGGTGTCTGTTTTGCATCTGATCTCTGCTTTCTGTTTTTCCCTGATCTCTCAGCTTCTCTCTCCTCTGCATCCTTAACCCATGCTTGCTGCTCTGGTATCAAATCAGTGAACTCCTCTAAAGGAAATTCCTCATCAGGTTTCCTTGTCAACCCTGGTTTAAGAATCCTTTTCCTTAGATCTACCCCTTTAGACCAGTTATTCATATACCTGATCCAGCCATTTCTAGCTTCCTGAATAGTTCTAAGGACATCTTTCCATACCATCTTATCTTGTTTAGCTTTCTTGAAATGAGGCTCTAGGTCATGTCTCAAATTGATCCGAGCATCAATAATCCTATCCAGGGCCAGATTTGTCAAGAAATTCTGTTCAATGGGTCCCTTCTTGTTCAAGAATGTTGGAGGCATGTATGCAGGGAGTGCCTGCTGAGCATCATAGACTCTAGCATTTCGGATTTCATGAAGTTTGCAGCAATGTTTGGTGAGTCGCTTCACATATTTTGGTAGTGGTTGAGGATCAAAGTAATCCAACTCCAGCCCTATTTGATCTTTCGGATTGATAATTCTGTAGCATTCCTGATTCCACTCAGCCATGCACTTCCTTTCCCTTTCCAAAAGTCTTTCGAGTCTGATTTCATTAGGCAGATGCCTGTCATTGATCAGAATTATCATTTGATCATCCCAAAATCTATTCATCTTATTCCAGAATGCTTCTTCTAAATCAATCCTCAATGATTCCTTTTCCTTGTCTGGTATATGTTGAACCATGAATGGATTGATATAAAAGTCTGGAGGTGAAATTTGCATTCCTGTCCATCCACCACTTTTCCGAATAGTTTCTACCATGTTAACTGTTTTCCTCTTTGTCAAGAATGATTTCTCTTTCTTATTCGATTCTATACTTCGAGCTTGAAGTTCTTCATAGGTCATCTTATGAATCCTTAAGAAAGAAATCAGAACAAACTGGTTAACTAGTGTCACCATACTCACATTTAGAGTTTGACTCTAAATGTGCAGATGATAAAAAAAACATAATACCAGATTCTTCTTTTACATTCATCATTCTTTCGATGATATCACCATACTCACATTTAGAGATTTGCTCTAAATGTGAAGATTTCAATGCTGACTAAGTCTACTTTAATGCAGAAAATGACAGAGAACTTAAAATCAAATCATCATTTATCAAAAACAAAACATAGAATTCATTAGATTCCTACTAATAATATGGAATTACAAAGCATGGTGTTTCTTATGACATTCAACCTATCAATTACAAATGAGGAGGTGTCTCTGCCTCAATTCCAAATCTGAGGAACAGATTACAATGCTCAGAGACTAAACACCTCATGCAGTAAATTGAGGTGACTCCATAAGTATTCCTTGAAGGGCCGTGATTGTTATCATAATAGCTCCTAAGGTCGCAAAGTCTCTTCTTAGGTTGTCCTTGAAAGGGTGAGATAAATTCCTCATAACTTGATAGCCACCCTCTAACTTGAAGTCGAAGATCCTTGAGTCTTCGTCTATTCTTGCACAGAGGAGCAAAGAGCCAAATTCCTTTCTCTTGTTCTTCGTTTTCATCCTTACTTAAGAGCATAAGAGCTTTTACATAAATGGATGGAGGGTGATTATCAGTGATTGCAAGTTTTAAGAGTTTAAATGCTGCTTGTTCATTCTTATCTTTAACGAACAAACGCAATGCCTCATGTAACTGGTACATCCAATTTCCTGCATTTTTACAGCTTTCAAGAAAAACACTTTGTGTCTCTTCAAAAGTTCCCCATCCCCATGCAGAAAAATCTTCAAGAGCAGCCTTTTTCAAGAATAAAGGATGATGGGTAGCCTTTTCAAGCTCTTTGCAAACTAATTTACAGTTAAAGACAGTCTCAAGGTGGTCAAATGCCAATCTCGATAAAATGTTTCCAAGAATCTCATAAGGAAGATATGTGATCTGAGTTTCCCCCGATCCAGATTTCTTTATTGAAGTCCTTGGTTGCTTTGATGAAGTTCCAATTTCATAGCTGAATAAGATTAAAAACAATAATAGAATTAAAAACTAGAGAATGCAAATACATTAATGAAAAAGGGATGTACAGTTTGAGTCATCCAGATAATTCTTTGCCCCGAAACAAAAAGCACAAAAGATTACAAGCAAGGAAATTATGAACTGCTTGATTTCTAAATTAGTCTAATTCTAGCAATTCTTCTTCATTCCGATCTTCTTCTCCATTGTTCCATTGCTCCCAATCAAATAATATGCCCAGTTCTCCACTTGCTCTTCTATATTGCTTGACATAATCAAACAGTTCACATGGAACACACTCCATCCTTTCATTGAAAGGTAGTTGCTGTCGCTCTTGAATGGAGTGATTCTTGCAAAAACTCCTTTCCTCTTGATCAAAGAATGGGTTTGGGAACTTATCACCATAAAGAAGCCAGTGCAGAACACTCATTTTTAGGAAGAGTTGATCAAAAGGATCCTGGGTTACAGATTTAATCAACTGAATTCCTTCCTCATCCAGCTGTGGGTCTTGTTTGGAAAGCAGTAAAAGAGATCTTATGAAAATAGTTGGTTTGTGTTTATCATCTAATCCGGGCTTTAGAATTTCATAAGCTTTTTCTTCATTTTTATCCTCCACAAAGGATATCAATGCAGGCTAAATATTAAACATATAATTGCCTGCATCCTGACATCCTTTAATGAATTTGACCTGATTACTTGGGTAAACATCTCCTCTCCAAATAGCACAGGTCTCCAAATTAGCTCTCTTTAGAGCTAACGATGATCTGCTTGCTGAGAAGAATTGCTTAGATGTTTCAGATGCTCTAAAAAGTGCCTTTATGCTCTCCATTCCTAATCTTGACAGAATGTCTCCCAATAACTCAGTTGGTAAATCAAGTATTTGAGTTTCCAAGAGTTGAGGGATTTCGACATTTCTGAAAAGAAGAGGAAAAACACAGATTTAAGAGTTAAACTCAACATTTATGCAGTAATTAAGAAATGAGATTAGATTTTATTATCAAAACCAGGCTGCATTACATGATACAAAAGACCTGATCTAGTGACAGTTTCAAGGTCTAAAATTAGAAAAATTGTCACAGCATCAATCTCTTCCTCCTTCATCCAAGAATTATTCATTAATGCTATAGTTGTCATAGTTCTCCCTTGCTGCCATCCCAAAATCAGCTATGGCTCTATTTGTGTCACAACAGAGATAGCTGATCTGATCTGCTGTATGATTAAAGTATAATGGCCTATGGAGGCTTTCCTGATCATGATCTTCTATAATACAGAATTCCCTCTTTTTCTGGCCTAAAAATGGATTCGGAACATATTCCCATTCTGAAAGTAGGGTGAGAAGATTATATCTAAACTCATAGCTGTTTAATCTATCACTTAGAATAGGACTAATTAAGTGAAGCCCTGCATCTATTTCTTCTCTAGAACTTTTACTTAAACAGCATAAAGCTTTAAAATATCGAGAAAACTTGAAATTATCTTTTATTCCTCCTTCCAGGATTTGAAACGCCTTGTATTCTTTTCCCTGTGTAAACAGTTCCATAGCCTTTTGTAGGTTCAGAATGTGATTCTTAGCCTTTCTACAGGCATGTAGAAACTTGATTTTACCAGAAGATTCATTAGAGATTCTTTTAAAGGCCGGATCCTCTACATTAAATCTCCGGAGAACAGTAGGGTAGTTTGAGACTATTGTAAATGTCGAACAGGTTTGTTTGCAATGGAGAAAATCTTCGAAGCTGCTCTGCCCTACTCGTGACAGAATCTCCCCAATGACATCCAATGGAAGATCAGTCAGGTGTAAAGCAGAGAACTCAGAAGCCTGCTCCTCACTGTTGTTTAATCGAGTTTTAAAGAAGGAAGATCAGTTGAAATTATACTCCAAGTTTTACAATTAGGGAAGAATGAGAATGGATGAAGAGAATTTATACGAAATGAAAAACTTAAACCCTAGTATGAATAGAACACTACAATGCAGAATGTAAAAATTTGAAACATCAGGAAGAACTACGCTGAAGAATGAATGGAGAGCTTACGGGTTGTTGCTCGCCATTAAGATTGTTCCTGAAGCTGATGATATTTTGAATGATTCTGGATAAGGGTTTCGCAACTAGAAGAAGAAGAAACTTAAAAATGGCGGTTTCTCCTCAAGAGAAAATATGAATAGGTATGAGAATGATTTGAAAAGATAAGGAAGTTATAGGGTATAAAAATGGGCTGGCCTGGTTAAAGAATAAAGAGTAGGGTACTCAAGTATTTTTCTAGATTGTACTCATTCATTCTAGGCCTGCCACATCAGTGAGTCTGGTTATTAATTTAAAAATTGAGTTAATAAACCCACAAAAACATAAATTGGATAAAATTAGATTGGTTGAAAAACAAAGCGAGGGGTAAACGTTTGAAAAGGATTAAGGCTTCTAAATTGTACATTGAGTCTGGTTAGATTTTTTAAATCAGACTCTTCACCCAATTCATCTTAATGCCAAACAAAATCTACCCTTAATTTCTTTATTTTAAGGTTACCAATCCTTTCCTTTCATTCCCTGATTATACTTCCTCTCTTAGCCTAAGGAATGTTCAGTGAAGTGCTGTGATCTGAGTTTCCTCTATCCAGACTCCTTTGATAAGCATAAAAGAGAGAAAGTACAAGAATTGTAAAACATAATAATTAAACAGCTCCAAAATACATCAAAAGGTTCCTGGAAATACAAAAATATATAATACTATAGCATTTCCTTACTCTGGAAAGCATTGAACTATTCAAGGATTAACAATTTCCTCATCATCAGAATCAGTCCATATGAATTCATCAGGGAACACCTCGCCACAATACAATCTAAACTGTCTTACCATGTCAAAGAATTGACAAGGAATACAGTCCATCCTAATATGTGGTGGTAACAAGGCTCGAACCTGCAAAGTATGAGCCTTGCAATAGCTCCTCTCTTGTTGCCCTTGAAAAGGGTTTGGGATTTTCGGAATATGAATCAGCCAATGAAAAAGGTAGAGTTTAATAAAAACCACTTCTAGGACATTTGAAGCTACTGTTTTGATCAACTCTAAACCTTCTTCATTCAACTTGTCATCTTGTTTTGTTAAGAGAAGCATTGTTCTGAGCAGAATAGTGGGTTGATGCCCATCATCTAGTCCTGGCTTAAGGAGTTCAAAGGCCTTCTTCTCATCTCGTTCATCCACAAATGCTTTCAATGCAGGTTCGATGTTGAACATAAAGTTCCCTGCATTTTGGCACTCTTGAATGAATCTTTTCTGGTTATCAGGATAAACGTCTTCTCTCCATCTCATGCATGATTCCAAGTCTGCTCTCTTGAACACAAGATGAGTTTTGCTTGCTTGATAAAATAATGGAGAGACTTCTGCTACCCTGAAGAGCTCCCTAACATTGTCTTTTCCAATTCTTGACAAAATATCCCCTAGCAACTCAGTTGGTAAATGAGATATCTGGGTTCCAACGCGCTGTGGATTCCTAGCATTTCTGTTTCCAGAAAATAATACAATAAGGAATGCAGAGGGATACTTTTATGATGGAACCGAAAATTCGAAAACGGGGTTTCATTCCTATTGTGAAGCTCCAAAAGTCTCATATGGATAATGCGTCGGTTACAAACTAAAGGTTTCAGAAAAGACTCTCTAGATTAATCACTGTTTAAATGAGTGTATAGAAACGGCTTTTAGTTATGAGAAATCTTAAATGTTTAATCTTTCCGTTTTCTAAAGCCATTTCTCGAAAAATATGGAATCATGAACCCTAGGTCTAGAAATGTAATCCAGCAACAAACTTTGCAGAATAGAACCAAAAATAAATGAAAGATAGGATGAACTAGATTGCTTACGGATTGTTCTCAGCCATTTTCTTCGTCGATTGGGTTTCTGAATGAACTTGCTTACGAGAATGATTGAGAATGATGAAAATGGTGTGTGGCGATTTCTTCTTGAATGAGAAAAGAAAATCTGATGAAAGAGTTTTGAAATGACAACTGAGAGGAATGACTGCAAGGATAAAGCCGCCCTATTTTTATCTAAGGACTGCAGGGGTCAAGATAGTAAATCTTGTCTCTGCAGAGAGTAATGATTAAGCCTAGAATAAGCCTATTTTAAAAAAAAATTAAAATGACTCAGATAAAAATCTAGTGTAAAAGATAAGATCAAGTCGTTTCCTTTTTAGAAGAATGAAGCGAGGAGTACATATCATCATCAGAGGGCTTAGAATTTAGATACAAATTAAGAGATTACATAATCATTCAATTTGTATCTGGATCAGTTTCTAATTCTGACTCAGATTCAATTACATGTTCATTAAAATCTTCTCTTAATCTTCTAATCAAACTAGTAACCTCACAACACAAACAATCAATGTTTGTGGCACCATAATTAAAGTGTGGAGGTTCCCTAACTAAGTCTCTACTGTGTGGCGCTAAGTAATCACAGTAATCGCGATGCCCTTGTCCCCGAAAGGGATTAGGCTCTTCTTCACTTTCGATAAACAACTTGATGATCTTCTCCTCGATCTTGTGAATATGTTCTTCCTCTTTAAGGATTGATCAAGAAGATACAATCCTTCATCAATTTCTTCAAGGCTCTCCGAACTTAGAAGAATGAAGGCCTTGATGAAGATTGAAGGGTGATGGTTGTCCTCGATTCCAAGCTTGAGGATTTCAAAAGCAGCTTCCTTGAGCCCTGTGTTGCAGAAGATCGAGAGTGCAGGTTCAAGTTTCAGCATGAAATTCCCTGCCTCTCTGCATCTTCGCAGTATTTGAACGTAATGAGAATCAAGCGTCCTCTCTGCAGTCATTCGCCTCTCTACATTCGCTCTCCTCCATACTACAGGCGCCTTGCTCTGGCGAACTTCTTGCAAGTTGGGGCTGCCCTGGCTACATCCTTCATTTCTTCCCTTCCCAGCCTTGAAAGAATATCTCCTAAGATTTCATCAGGAATGTCTAGAATAAATGTTCTAGCATTGGGAGCTGCTGCGGCCATTCTGATTTCTGATAAAGGTTTTAGGATAATTTCTTAGGGTGGAAGTGTTTGAGATGAAAGGAGAGAAGGATTCGACTAGATTTTATAGCAGAAAAACTAAATTCTGCCATAATTACAAGCGGTTGAAACGACGTGTGATGGTTGGTATAAGAGAAGAAGAAGAGTCTGAAAAGGGTATTTTGGTCTTTGGGAAGTTTGAAAATCTATCCGTTCAGTATTCCCAGACTCTCGCTTTGTCGATTGTCATCGCTGGTATAAAAACCGTTTTTCGCTTTGTTAATTACAACGCGAGGAAACATTCTTGTACAGTTTTCAGAGAAAGTAGTCACGCTTTGTATTTCGACAAAGCGTAGACATCAAACTCTTATTACATAACAACTTATCAGATTTCATGGGATAAGAATTTGAACTGATCACCTCGCGTCATAACTTTTACAAAGCGTGAGCAAGAGTAGTTCCTTTTAAATCACGCTTTGACAAAATTACAAGAGCGTGGCCTCAGAATCCATTCATACTTTATTTCCAAACACTTAATACTCAAAAACCTGGTTGAAGATTCTTATCTCATCCTCCTTCATTCCATCACAACTTCATTTCTCGAATTCCTGAAAATAAAGAATAAAAGTAAATCTTGTTGACCAATATACTCCTTTAGCCTGTGTCCATTTACAGTCTTATCTCCTTCACTGAGCATAATTGTAACTGCTCCATTGTCATGAACATCTACAACAGGAAATGGTCCTGTCCACCTTGATCTGAGCTTACCTGGAAATAATTTCAAACGAGAATTATAAAGCAAAACCAATTGACCAACAGAAAATTCCTTATGTTTAATTTTTGAATCATGATCTTTATAAATTTTGCTGCTTTCATATGCTTCCAGTCTCATCTCTTCCAACTTAGACAGATCAAACTTCCTCTTATCTTGTCCTGACTGGAAATCCATGTTGAGCATTTTAATGGCCCAATATGCTCTATGTTCTAGCTCAACTGGGAGATGGCATGCTTTTCCAAAAACTAATCTGTAGGGAGACATTCCTATAAGAGTCTTAAAAGCAGTTCTGTAAGCCCATAAAGCATCATCTAGCTTCTTTGACCAGTCTTTTCTTGTAATATTCACAGAAGCTTGTAAAATATGCTTGATTTCCTTATTAGATACCTCCACCTGTCCACTTGTCTGAGGGTGATATGGTGATCCAACTTTATGATGAACACCATACTGCTTCAGTAATTTCTCAAAGAGTTTATTCACAAAGTGAGATCCTTTATCAGATATAATGGCACGAGGGGCTCCAAACCTGGTAAAAATATTCTTCTGTAGAAACTTAGTAACTTGTTTAGCTTCATTATTGGGTAAGGCTACTGCTTCTACCCATTTTGAGACATAATCAACAGCTACTAGAATATAATGATTACCAAAAGATGGGGGAAAAGGTCCCATAAAATCAATCCCCCAAACATCAAATATCTCTACTTCTAAAATCCCTTTTTGAGGCATTTCTTCTCTCATTGAAATGTTTCCCAGTCTTTGACATCTGTCACACATCTTTATAAGTTTCTGGGAATCCAAAAAGATAGTTGGCCAGTAAAATCCACAGTCTAAAACGTTTCTAGCAGTTCTAGCAGGACCATGATGGCCTCCTAAAGGGTTCTCATGACACTTTCTAACAATTTGAAAAACCTTCTTTTTCATGAACACAACACCTAATAACCTGATCAGAACAAAACTTGAATAAAAAGGGATCATCCCAATAGTATTTCTGAATTTCTCTGAAAAACCTTGACTTCTGATGAGAATCTTTAAACTTTGGGATAATCTTGCAAGCTAGATAATTAGCAAAATCTGAAAACCAAGGACAATCAAATTGATGCAACTGCAAAGCATACAATTGTTCATCTGGAAATTTATCATTTATAACTTCCTCCTTCTCTGTTTTCTCCTCCAATCTAGAAAGATGGTCTGCTACTCCATTATCTTTTCCTTTTCTATCTTTGATAATAATGTCAAATTCTTGTAAAAGTAAAACCCACCTTATCAGCCTCGGTTTGGCTTCTTGCTTCGAGAAGAGGTATCGTAATGCAGTATGATCTGTGTAAACTATAGTTTGGGCTCCAATAAGATACTGTCTGAACTTGTCAAAAGCAAAAACTACAGCATACATTTCATTTTCTGTAGTAGTGTAGTTTATCTGAGCATCATTAAGAGTATGGCTAGCATAATAGATAACATGATGTTTGCCTTCTTTATGTTGCCCCAAAACTGCTCCTACTGCATTCTCACTTCCATCACACATAAGCTCAAAAGGTAGACTCCAATCAGGAGACTGAACTATAGGTGCAGTGATTAATTTCTCCTTCAAAGTCTTAAAAGCTATCAAGCAATCTTCATCGAAGCTAAATGTCACATCCTTATGAAGAAGATTACATAAAGGTCTTGCTATCTTAGAAAAGTCCTTAATAAACCTTCTATAAAAACCAGCATGACCAAGAAAACTCCTTACTGCCTTAATTGTTTTGGGTGGCGGTAAATTTGCTATCACAGAAACCTTAGCTTTATCTACTTCTATTCCTGCTCTAGATACTTTGTGTCCTAGGACAATTCCTTCCTGAACCATGAAATGACACTTTTCCCAGTTAAGAACTAGGTTAGTGTCTTCACATCTCTGCAAAATTTTTGACAAATTTTTTAAAGAATCTTCAAAGTCAGTTCCATGAACAGTAAAATCATCCATAAACACTTCAATGCATTTTACAATAAAATCAGAGAAAATACTCATCATGCATCTTTGAAAAGTAGCAGGAGCATTACATAATCCAAAAGGCATTCTTCTATAAGCAAATGTTCCATATGGGCAAGTAAAAGTTGTTTTCTCATGATCTTCACTAGCAATAACTATTTGATTATAACCTGAATAACCATCTAAAAAGCTGTAAAATGGTTTACCTGACAGTCTTTCTAACATTTGGTCAATGAATGGTAAAGGAAAATGATCTTTTCTTGTGGCAGTGTTTAATTTTCTATAATCAATGCAAACTCTCCAACCAGTTACTGGTCTTGTTGCTACTTCATCACCATGTTCATTGGTCACAATACAAATCCCACCCTTTTTGGGTACAACTTGTGTTGGACTCACCCATTTACTATCAGAGATAGGATAGATTATACCTGCATCAAGTAGCTTGATTACCTCCTTCTTGACAACTTCCTGCATTGGTGGATTTAGCCTCCTTTGTGGTTGTCTGGATGGTTTGTATTCATCCTCCATCAGAATCCTATGCATACAAATGTGTGGACTGATGCCTTTGATATCTGCTATAGTCCAAGCAATTGCCTGAATATGATTTTTAAGAGTACCTACTAGAGCTTGTTCTTGTTCTTCACTCAATTTGGATGAAATTATTACCGGAAGCTTCTTTTTGTCTGCCAAAAAGGCATACTTAAGATGTTCTGGTAATACTTTAAGTTCAAGCTTAGGTGGGTTTTCTATTGATGGAATTAATTTGCTTCGAGTTTGCACTTCCATCTTTAAATCAGATCCTTCTTTAAAAAGGTCTGTTTTATCAATGTCATCCTCAGATTGCTCTGAAGATGGCATATCCTCACTTTCTGATCCATCCTTGATTTCACCAGTCTCAGGATCAGCGAATCTAACCGCGCACAAGTAAGCAAAAGTGGCATCTTTAGCATTTGTGAGTGGGGTGAGATTGTTCTCAATTACATCAGTGGTAAAAAGATTATAGTAATCAAAAAGATTTCCCCCCTCCATAGTACTAGAATCTAATTCCTTCCCCGCTACATTGGTTTCAAAAGCATTAAAAGGATATGTTGACATCTTCATCATGTCGAAAGTGACTTCCTGGTTATCAACATGAAGTTTCACTATGCCATTCTTTGCATCAATCATGGCTCCCGCAGTCACCAGAAAAGTCCTCCCTAATATGATAGGAATCCTGACATTTTCGTCGATATCAAGAATGACAAAGTCAGCTGGAAAACAAAGGCCTCCTGTCTTTACTATAACATCTTCAATGATCCCTTCTGGTCTGGTGCTCGATTGGTCAGCAAAGAAGAGGGTCATATTAACTGGCCTCATCTTTCCCAAATCCAAACGTCTCGCCATAGCAAGTGGCATTACATTGATGCTGCTTCCCAAGTCACAGAGCCCTCGCCCAGCTTCTTTACAGTTGATAATCAGAGGTAAAGTAAAACTCCCTGGATCTTCAAGCTTTGGAGGAATCCTTTGTTGAAGAACCAAGCTACAATTTTGATTTAAGACCACCATTTGCTGCTCTCCTGCACTTCGTTTCCCTGAAATTAATTCTTTCAGAAACTTAGCGTAAGTGGGCATTTCAGCAATTAATTCAACCAAAGGGATTGATATTTCAATGGCCTTAATCTTTTCAAGAAATTTCTTAAATTTAATTTCTTGAAGATCATTTTTGAGTCTCCCAGGATATAGTATCCTGGGCATGTGTTCATCCAGTGAATCCTTTTTGTTACCTGTAGAGTTAGGATTATCATTACCTCCCTCTTTTTCCTTTGGAAAGGAATATCCTGAGACATTCTTTTCCAAACCCTTATCCTCAAGTATCTGTCTTTGTTCAAGCTGATCATCTTCTTCCATTGTTTGAACATCCTTGAACTTTTTCTGCTGCAGCAACCTATCTCGTTTCTTTTCAAATTCAGGATCAACAACCTCTTTTCCTCCCCTCAATGTAACTGTCTTACATTGTGGATTTGTTTCAGAAGAACTTGGTAATTTTCCTTTTTCTCTCTGCTGTAGTAATTTGGCCATCTCTATTACTGAATTTTCAACATTCTTGATTGAAGCCTGCAGTTGATTATTCGTCTCTGTCTGCTTAATAATAAACTCCTTCAGAGCATTCTCCACCTTTAAAGAGTAAGTATTGTCTTGAGCAACAGGATAAGGTTGTTGTGGAAAGTTCACAGGGACTGGTGCAAACTGTCCATATGGCCTGTTCTGTTGGTTCATCTGTTGAAGAGGTCTCTGAGGGTACATCTGTTGTTGTGGATAAAATGGTTGTGGAGGACGAAACTGCTGCTGATTTTGTTGTTGTGGGTTCAGAAGATGTGCATTTTGTGCGTTCTGAGTATTACCATAGCTCAGATTCGGGTGTGTGTTCTGGAATTCGGTGTAGTTACAGCTCTCATCTTGCTTTGGGGCTTCCTGAATTTGTGGACACTGATCATTGTGATGTGGCCCTGAGCAAATTTCGCACTGATACACCGGTTCCATTGGAGCAGGTTGAAGGATCATCACTGGTTGCTGTTGTTGTTGATGCTGAGCCTGTTGATTTGTTTGCTGAGCTAACTGTAGCTCAGCAATCTGCTTAGTGAGTGCTGCAAATTTCTCTTCATTTTTGTCTGTGTGGATGACAAGACTCTTTCTTGTAGGAGATGGTGGATCATCATCTTGGAGAACTGCTCTGCTAGCTGTCATGGTGTCTATTGTTGACCACGCTCTATTGTTCCCCTCCAGTGGCATTAATCATCATCTGCCAAGTGTGAGTGAGTCCAGTGAAAAAGATCTTTAAAAGTCTTCTTTCTGTGATACCATGCTGTGGACATCTCTTAAGCATATCAAAGAATCTGTCTCGAGCATCCTTCAGAGATTCTCCTTTTCTCATCTTGAAGCTAGAAATCTTATCTACCCATTCATCTACTTTGCTTTCAGGAAAATACATGAGTAAGAAGTTTCTGACTAATTCTGGCCAAGTAGCCTTCTGTTGAGCATTCAATGAATCATACCATTCTTTCGCAGAACCATCCAAAGAGAATGGAAACATTGCTAGTTGAATGGTCTCCCTTGAGGCTCTTCCCTTCTTCACTGTCTTACTTAGTTCAACAAACTTTTTGAGATGCAAGTGTGGATCTTCAGCACTCATTCCATAAAAGGCTCTAGAAGATGCTAGATTTAATATACCAGGCGGTATATCAACCTCCTCATCTATTCCAGCCAAATACTGATCAACATTTGGTTGCCATGGTTGATATTGTTCTTCTTGAGGATTTGGAACAGGATTAGCAAAATTTGGTGGAAAATAGTGTTGATGAATAAATTGTGGTGCAGCAGCTCTCTGTGGTGCTTGAAAATGTCCTCGAAGTGGAACATTTTGCTGATTATCTGGTTGTCCATTTGGTAAGTTTCCAGGTCCGTCATTTTGTCTATTGTTAGCCATCCTAGTTATTGTTGAAAGATTCCCATCCACAAGATCTCTCTGTCTCCTTCTTGCACTTGCTCTGATCAGCCTTGCTGTTCTCTCAAGTTCACAATTAAAAGGAAGCAAAGGTGGTCTTGAACATCGAGTTATTCTTTCGCTCATAAACTGTTGAGACTTCTCTGTGAACAAAATGAAAGAATTTATGAATTTGTTATGGTATAGAGTAAATAATTACAGTTAAACCAAAGAGTATCTACAGTTCTAAAATTCATAACGCTACACCCTCCCCGGCAACGGCGCCATGAAGCTTTGAGGTAAAACCCTGCAATGCCCCCCGACAGCCTTTACACTATAATCTTATAGGGCTGTTAAAAAGCTTGCCTAGTTTTTCCTACCGAAAGTGCACGGTATCAAGCTGCAATATTTATTTTTATTGTCGGGATCGTTCAATAGAGAGTTACACGATAAAAGTGTTTTAATAGAATTATTAGCTCTAGAATCTGTCTCTACTCTTGGTTTAAGGATGTTGTAATGTTGATTACTAAAGATTTAATGCTAAAATGTAAATGCTTAAAGCTGTAAATATTAGTAAAGAAAACAATTAAAATGATGTTGAATATTGTGATTATATTCATGTGTTTAAAATATCACGGACCAAATTGAATGAATGAAATAAGAATATAATGAGAGTATCATACTTCAATGGTTAAAACATAATGAAAGTCCATTGAGATAGAAAAATCCTTTATACAACTTAATCAAATCTTCATGTCTTAAATCACTTCCCAAGACAGGTACTCGTGATTCAGTGTCATGACATTCTAAGCTCTGAAATCATGGAATACTATCATCACAGAATGATCGGTCAGACTCGTTCTGTGATAAAAGCTTTTCAGAACTGTCACTTAATTTATTTCTTTCAGACTCAGATTAAGCCTTTGACAACTCAAGGTCACTTCTAAATCATCCTATATTCATCTGAACTTGAAGTTATTCTTTCCATTACTCTGGTCAAACTGATCTTATGACCCTGTGTTGGATGTCCTCTACAAAAAGTGAAAAAAAAACAAGTGTTTAAATCTATCATCCAATGTTTTCATAAGACTTGTTTCCTCAGAGTAATTCCTGCAAGTATTTGTAAGAAATAATAGTCCTGTAAGTATGTCAAGATGAAATTGCTATTCAAATTCCTTGACTTATCCAGACTACTCAGACTTGTATAAATGATTTAGCTCGAGAAATCTCTGTAAAAAGTTCCAAATATCCATGATTTAACTCAGGATTAGTAGACTGTAAGAGAAATATTTAATCTCCTACTCATAGCATATAGTGATAACTATAAAGCCATGAACCCTGGAAATTAATCTTCCTAATACTCTACTAATTATTAGGACAAAAAATGGTTTTTGAAACATCTTTCCCTTTTAAACGACAGGTACTAAATGCCCAACTAAAGAACAAGTTTGTTCTTCATTAATCCTGAGTAAATAATGATTGAGAAAACTTATATCATCATCTTTTCTCATTGTACTAGTGAAAAAAGTAATACGAATTGCATATATGAATTATGAATCTGTAATTATGAAGTAAGATTACTCATCATAGACTGGGAAATATCCCAAAATATTATATGTATATGTAATATTATATGTATAAAGAAACGTTGAGGGTTCTGAGTCCTCTTAATCAAAATGCTAGGGTGTTTCCAAAATATACATCGGAAACTAGACAGAATTAGGAAATAACTTTCCCAAGAAAAAGGATTTGAGAAATAATTCTGCAAAATAAATGTCCAAAGTAACTCGCAGTAACTACTTTGGGTTTCAAACTATGAACATTCCAATTTTCCGCATGCTATGTCTGTACAGCGTGGAGGGAGTTAATATTAAAAGAATGTTCCTCGGATTTTGTTTATACAAAGAACTGAATGCCTCGCAGTAATTTCTGTAAGAATGCGGCGAGGTATTCAATTCCTACTTATAAGATAGGGGTTATATATGTATAAGAAGTAAAGTGAATAGTTGATACCCTGAGAAATGGATATCAAATCTGTTGCTATTATAGATTGGTCCTCTCGCTTTGTCAGATTGACATCGCGAGAGTATTAGAATAGCCTTTGTCACAGCAAAGTTATCTGGATATTTCCTCACATCATCTTTTAGGATGAAGCGTGGGTTTATCCTTATGTGAAGTAAATGATCAGGGTTTATAACTGTCATAACTACCTTCTGGGATTTTCGTATAGAAAATCATGAATACAGAACCTTTCACATCCAATTTCATGAACTTAGAATTATTAATTCTTAAAGATTATCATGCGATGATTAACACTGCATGGGTCTCTAGGAACCTTTTAAAGTTCTGAACATTAAACACTATGATTCTCTTCCTATTTTGTGATCACGACGTAATATCAACAGAAAATCAAATGAATTCATAATTCTGCCAGTTCATACCTAACTCGGTTACAATATCCAAACTTCTTGCGTAATTAGAATGAACAATTTACGAATTAAAGATATGGAAGTATTATGATATTCGAGAATCGAATTAGAGATATGATGCAAAATCCAAAATTGAATATCGAAGTTGAGGTTTATACTCTTCTAAAACAGAATTAAGAAATAGAAATGGAAACCAGAAAGATAAGAAATTCACAATTTGATAACTGATCATTCTTCATGTATCTCGAACAACAAAGAATTAAAAATGAATACACCTGGAAATCTGATTGCAATCAGAATAATGCAAAGGTGAGCGAAGAAGTCAGAAGTTTAGATGATGATCGAGTCGTGATGGATGAACAAGCATTCCAAAAGCAACTCTCCTTCCCGGGTATCCTCAAGCTAATCTAACAACTATTTTAAAGAAATCTACTGCGAAATTGAATTACAAATCTGAAGAACTAAAAGTAAATTGCAGTGAAAATTAAATCCTAACCTACCTACTAAATTCTAAAATTGGACTGGAGAGTAAAATCGAGCTATTCTCTTCAATCTCCCGCCTGCTGAGCTGATTCCCCCAAGGGCCTTATTTATAGATGGGCATTGTAACTGCTTTAGCCTTGGATGATAACCGCTCGCATCAGAATAACTCTCCTCTCGCTTTGTCCAGTTCCTTCAAAGCGAGAGTTCAGAAATATAATCATCTTTCTCAACAAGGCGAGGTCTTACAATTTCTCCAAAGAGTTTGCTTCTCGCCATGATATCTAAAACTTTCTGTCTTGCACCGATTTCCTTCCCTCGCGATGTCAAACAATCACCGCGTGGACTTCAGCATCTGAACATTTTCCTTAAATCTCTTCCTGATTTCGAACACAAGCCCTCGCACCATTCCTTTTCTTTCCTCGCTATGTCTTTTTCCACTTCCTGCTGCTTTCCAGCTTAACTTCCTGATAAATGAAAAAGCGTGGATCAGTTCAATAAAAACACAGCGTGCGAGACTTACAAAGAAAACTTAGAATTTCAAGCCATTTTCAGTGTAATTCCAACTTCTTCACAATCTTAATTCTTCTTGCATCTTTTCTGATCCTCCATGATTATTCATCAAAAATCAATGGAATTAAGAACAAAAGATCATCATTAAGACACTAAATTGGACGCAAATGACAGTCATAAAAGGCTGTCATCAGTTTCTCTCTATGTTGCTTTAGAGTTTTGACTCTAAGGGGAAAGGATACAAAAATAAAGTCTTGAACGGTTGCTGGAGTCTTGATTGCAAAAGTAGGGCCATTCAATTTATTTTTTAAAAAAAGAAGAAGAAGAAAACGAGTGGAGGAATTGGTGGGAGAGTCACCCACAAAGGTTTTAATTTCTTCAAGTTGGTGGACAAATTAAATTGGAGCATTGAATAAGGGCGGTGGAATCAAAAGAATTGGAGCCCTCACCAAGTTTTGCAATAAGTGCAAAATTAATTGTTGCTGTGCAACAAGAAATTCTGGAGCAGAAAAAAAATTTGTGGAGTCTTCGATCGAGTCGGAAATAATTCATACAAATTATTTTGGAATCTAAAATGTTTTAAGGAGCTGACCGAGTTCAAGCAAGTCAACAATGAAGTTGATGAAAAGAAAGTCCAGGCAAAAGTTATGAAGAATATCAGAAGGAGAAAGTGCAATCATGCCAATGACAATTTGGCGAATCAAGTTTATTCGACATGGAATGTCAACAATGGACATCATGTTAAGGATTGCAACGTTGATAGATGCAAAGTGGAGACTTTGCAAAGGATTGTCAGAGCGACAATCGAATGAAAGAGACAACCACTTCCAACCATCCAATGTAGTTGTGGAAGATGAAGCCAATACCAGTTGAGCCTGTAGTGGTCCAGGAGCCTATGAAAGGTTGATGTTCATCTATTGGCAGAACACACTTGTGATAAGCTTGAAAACAAGCTAGTTGAGCCTTTGGTAGAACAAAAGGCTGTTGAGATGCCTGAGAAATGAAGATTGATGAGAAGAAGCAAATTGAGAGTGCTCTTGATGTGGAGTGCACTTATTAGTGTATTCAAGAACCGGTCAAGTAAGTTTTAAAGATGACAACCGAGATTCCAAAATGAAGCTGAAGAAGCATTTGAAGTTTATGGGGGAGTTTTGTTGGTAAATTCAAATGCCGTGTACGAAACAAAAGTTTAAGCCGTTGAACGAACAGTGAAGAAACGTGCAAGCCACCTTCGTTGAATGTTGAAGCCACTGAAGAAACGTGCAAGCCATCTTCGTTGAATGTTGAAGCCGGTAAAGGAATAGTGAATCACATGTGTATTGTCTGTTGTGTGTTTTAGATTCTATAACTTGAATTGTTGTAATCCTCAGAGCAGAGCGAATAGCGATGCACAAAAGCGAAGTAATCTGCTCTCCGCTCTTGTTTATCCTATTTAGATATCAAGAGTGTAAAGTGTCTTGTGTATGTGAGATTTCAAAATCTACAAAATGGTATCAGAGCATGATATCAGAATCTACAGAGATCGTACGCTGTCCGCGCCGCCTGCTCGCTCAGCCTGGTTCATGCCCCCGCCGCTGGACCGTCGCCGCTGTTTGGACCGCCGCCGGGCTCGTCGGAGGAGGCCGCCACCGTTCACGCGCGAAGGAGGGAGGCCGGTGGCCGCTCGCCGCTCCAAATCGCGCCGGAAGGGAGGCCACCCGACTCCGCCGCCGTCCGCTGCTGCTGCTGTCGCGAGGGGGAAGGCCGGAGAGGGAGAGGTGGAGCGCGCACCCTGCCGGGGGAAGGCCGCTGGAGGAGAGACGACGCCGGATGAAGCGCCGCCGATTCGTCGCCGCAGCTCCCATTATTGGAGACCGAACACGCTGCCGTTGCCCACATCCCGGAGTTCGTCGCCCAGGCCAGCCCGCCAGGGAGCCGCCGCCGTCGAAGTGGGAGGCCGCTCGTGCTGCTGCTGAAGAAACGAGGGACGCCGCCGTCGCATTGTTGCTCGACACCGCTGCGTGCTTGCCGGATTCGTGGGAATGGAGGGGTTGTTTCGTTTCTACAGGTTGAAGAAATTGGAGAAGGTGGCGTTGGTTTCTACAGATTGGGGAACAAGAGGATCCACTTTTAAATCCTTTAATTTGACCCCACCTTTTCCAAGCCCTAGAGTTCTAAACCCCTCATATTTTGGTAATTAGGTTTTGCCCCCTGGGTACTCTAAACCTTAGGATTTAAGTCCTTAGCATTTAGATAATTCAAAGATTGGATCCCTAGATTTTTGGAAGACCAAATTTTAGCCCCAATATATTTGGTATTTGAGGCTAGGTCCCGAAATATTTAATCTTAAGTCCAAAATTTAGTAATGAACTTAAAATTAATTTCAAACAATATTTAACATGTATTTTTATATATATGTAAATATTTACCTTTTGTAGTGCCCAAAATTTGATTTCGTGGAAATTTAACTCTAAGTCCAAAAATTTAAAATGAACTTAAAATTAATTCCTAAAATTGACATGTATTTTTTTTATTTATTGTGTTCATCGTGCAATATATTTTTTTCATGTCATTCAAAAATAACATTGCATTTATCTTGCAAATGTATTTTTTCTTTTTTTTCTTCAAGGAAATAATCCCTCTTTTTTTTTTTTTTTTTTTTTTTTTTGCAGTGGCATCATTGGCATCATCTTGAAAATTATTTGGATGATCAACTTGAAGCCGTTGCCATGTTGGTGGACTATGGGAAGCATCACAAAGAAGCAACTGTCAACAAGTTTTTATTGTAGCGGATATACTTGAATTCCTTTGTTGTTTTAATCTCTCCCATTGATGTCTTGTAATCCTCCGATGTATTTGTAATAAAAAATTTGATGTAATGAAGACTACTTTTGTTTTCGCCTTCACTTTCCGCCTTAATTTTCTCTCTATTCCCGAATTTCTTGCTTAGCACACATGTTAACGAAGAAAACAACCTTCCGAAAACTTTGCGGGATAAAATTTTTTGTTGGAGTTTGTGCTGTACTTTGAATTCAGCCAAGTTCTCTATCTATCCATTTTGATAATCGAGCCACATCGTAGTTCAAGTGATCTTCTTTTACATCACTTTTTTATTTGCCTTTCTTTTTTTTTTTAATACTCTTGCAGGCGGAGAGTAACATGCAACTTAAAGCTCGTGTGTCGAGGAGTATTTTCCTTGAAATTTTTTTTCCAAGACTTTGCAACGATCATGTCAACCACCTCTTGTGTTGATGGTTTGTCGCATGAACTTTAGGCCGTTGCCCCCAGTCAGCTCCCGTTGGACAATTGGACTATGTTGAAGATGCATTTAGTCTCCAAAATTATGTCTTCGGCGTGTTACCTTGAAATTTTGTGTCAAGGGCCTCAATTTGATGAAGATCCACGTGATATGCACTTGACGCATACTATGCAGACTTCGGGATGGATTATTGGTGTAACACCCCGGTTTTTGGTCACCCAGGTCGGGGTGTCACCGCCACATCCCCCTAGTAAGACACGGTTTCTCCGAGCTTACTAAAGAGATGCAAGGCTAGGTATTGCAGTATTTAAAACATTTAAATCATTCAAAATAGCCCATACAATATAATTCGAAAATAATATTAACATAGCGCAGCGGAAATAATTGTTTTAGTATAGTATCGCAGCGGAAAATATAAATAAGGCCGACATGGCCAAAACACGGGTTAAACAGGCACGTTCATAATATAGTCTAAAGTACGAATTTAAAAGCAAAATAAGTGTACCCAAAATCCCATGCATGAATCGTGCTCACACATGCTCATTCCACATATTCTGTAAGAAAATGAATAAAAACGGTTTTGGTCAGCAACCTTGCTGAGTAAGTTAACACATGCATGATCGTAGGGTTTAAAAGCCATTAACTTTAATAATCTAATGAAAGCATGATAATAACATAATATTTAATTTAATCTAATCAACTATCCAATAGCATAATTTATTTCAGGGCTCTATTTAATAACACATATCGTATGGTTTAGAATAATAGCCATAATTTAAAGAAAGCATTTAAATAATTTAATTGGACAACAACATAATTTAATCTAATTTAATTTAGTTTAATATCCACATTACATTCCCGATTTGGTATCTCAAAGTTTCACGATAGCATCGCGATGTCAACAAGTTTAGCCGGTAGCCCGGCGGCCGCAACCGTATCAGCCATACCCAGTACCACTCCGGAGCCTCGGGAAACCCATACGGATATTCACGAGAGTGTAGGCTCTATATTTCGCCGTTTAGGCAATATCACATTTCAAGTTTAGCGCGCGGGGTCACCACCGTCCATTAAGGAACGAAGTGAAGCAGTTAGGGGGAACCCTACAGAGCACTCACCCCTAATTTTAATTTATCAAGTTTGTAAGGGGATTTAATTTTTAAAACCTGATTTCAATTTGTTCTTCTCAAAAATCATATTTCATCTCATTTCAACCCTAAAGGTTAAATCCATGTTTCAACAAGATTTCAAGATTTTGTTTCCGGTAAACCACAGTTTACTCTAAAATTCGCCTAAAATCCGATTTAATTCCAAAAATTCCAATATTTCACGACTGACTCAGAAACGTCAAGATCTACAACTTTCGTGTTTTAACTTTTTCAATCCGAGATACCTAAATAGGTCAAAATCACCAATTTTCGCAGAAGAACAATTCTGTCCGAATTTAATGTATCACAGTTTAACGATTTCGAATTCTACCATAGTAATTCAACTCCAAATTTGATGAAATTTTACAGAGATAATCTTAAGACAATTATCTACGACTTTCATGTTCGGCCAAAGATCTAAAACAGTCTAGATCCTATGTCAAAAACGTGATCAAGATCATTCCTAAGTTTTGTCCAGGATTTCAAGATCTAGATTCAAGCAGTTCGGTTTCGGTTGGTTTTCACATATCAAATCATCTCTAAAAATTCTAAAACATTTACAGTAGCTAGATCTTAGTCTTAGGAACGTTTTTCATGTTTTAAGTTTCTCCGTTTGAACTCGTTTTAAGGTTCGGAAAAATTCATCAAATCTGTTGCGCCGTTAGAAAGTATAGATTGACAGATTTTCGATTTCTTGTTAAGCTTTTAGTTTTGAATGTTTTAATTCATCCCAAAACCATGTAAGAGTTAACTTACAGAGTTTATGAACATCCGGGATCGTCTATTTTGAAGGCGTGGCTTCCAGTCCACCGTTTCTCCTCTCCGTTCGTCGGGTTCTACGATCTAGATCCAATACGAGGTGTAGAAGAGAAAAGAAGAAGATTAGGATTCGTTTTCGAATCGTTTATTGAACAAGGATTGGATCGAGACTTACCACGACTATGGAGATCTTAAAATTTTCGTCCAATAGTGTTCGTCTTGGTTTCGTGCCTCCGACGACTCCGGATTTAGGGTTTCGAATGTGTAGAAAGTTGTAGGATTTCGTAAAAGTATTCGGAGCTCTTAGGAGGTCTTATTTATAGATTTCCAGGTCCTAGGGCATCCAACATCTGACCTAAGGGTCTTGGGTCGAGATACGTTCAACCGAAAGTCGAAAAATCCGCGTTCGGGCGAGAGATTCACGCAACGGGCGAATCTGTCGCGTGGCGCGGTCGTGGCGCGCCCTCCCTTGTTCGACCGCGCGGCCACCGCGCCGAGCTCGCCTGGACTTCGGTCCGGGCGGGTCGTGCGATCCGTCGTGCTTTTCCGCCTCTCTTTCGGGTTCCTATCCCCCTATGCTCCCGAATTCCGATTTCTGGGGTATCTTCGGGTTTCTACTTTCTCTCCAAATTTTTACTCGGGTCTAATTGGATGTTTGGACTCGAATCCTCGAGTTCATTAGCGTCGGGTTTCGGTGTACAATTTATTTATCCTTACTCAATTCTTTTTTTTATTTAATTAAATTCCTTTAATTCCTTTTTAAGTTAAATCTCATTTCTCATTTCCTTATCTTTATTTATTTCTTTATTTGCTGGATTCATTTATTTATTTTATTTATTGTATTTATCGTTTATTTATTTAATTATTGTTTTATTTTATGTTGGAAAATTCTCGGGTATTACAGTCTACCCTCCTTAAGAATCAACTTCGTCCTCGAAGTTGTGTTTCGGCTTTTCTCGTGCTAAGGTCTTGTGTTTGTTTTGTTATTTTGTGACTGAACTTAGAATTAAAACTTCTAAGCTGCCTACGTGCCCGGTAAAGGGATCAAGCCATAACGTAGTTCAAAAGTTTACAAAAGTGCACGAAAAATAGGTGGTATGACATCCTCTCCCCCTTAAGATTGCAGTTATGTCCCCATAACTGTGTCGGTATCGGTTTGGAACAATGTCGGGTAGCGTTCTCTCATGTCGGATTCTACTTCCCAAGTTGCCGTCTCACTTTCGTGGTTTGACCAAAGAACCTTGATCATTTTGACGGCTTTGTTCCTCGTTACTCGTTCCTTAGTGTCAAGAATACACACTGGGACTTCTTCATAAGTCAAGTCTTCATCGAGCTCAATTATCTCCGGTTGAAGTACATGTGTCGGGTCCGGCACATACTTCTTTAGTTGCGAGACATGGAAGACATTATGAACTCTATCCAAGTGTGGCGGTAAAGCCAATCGGTAGGCTAGAGTTCCGACTCGTTCTAGAATTTCGTAAGGTCCTATGTATCGGGGACTTAACTTCCCTCGCTTGCCAAAGCGCATTACCCCCTTCATGGGTGATATCCTTAGCATGACCCTATCTCCCACTTGAAATTCTAGGTCTCGTCGTCTCACGTCGGCATAACTCTTTTAACGGTCTTGTGCGGCTTTCATCTTTCCTTGAATCACCTTGATTTGTTGAGCCATGTCTTCGATAAGTTGTGGTCCCACTACCACGGACTTATCGTTTTCTTCCAGCTCAATGGGCTTCGGCACTTTCGTCCATACAACGCCTCGAAAGGTGCCATGCCGATGCTAGCATGGTAGCTATTATTATAGGAAAACTCAATTAAGGGTAAATGAGATTCCCAATTTCCTTTGAATTCCAACACACATGCTCTCAGCATGTCTTCTAGTGTTTGGATTGTTCTCTCGGTTTGTCCATCCGTCATCGGGTGGAATGCGGTGCTCATTTTGATTTGAGTACCGAGAGCTTTTTGTAACTCCGTCCAGAAATGAGAGACAAATCTACTGTCTCTATCGGAAATGATATCATGTGGTACTCCATGTCGTCGTACCACATTATCAATGTAGGCTCGGGTCAATTGGTCCATAGTCCACGTGTCTTTCATTGGGATAAATATGGCTGTCTTCGTTAGCCTATCCACAATCACCCAAATCTAGTTCGCCACTTCCTTCTTCATTCCCGGCCACCAATAGATCTTCTTCAGATCTTTGTATAGCTTGTCACCTCCGGGATGTACGGAATATGGCGTGTTGTGCCCTTCCTCCATCAACCTTTGTTTCAACTCGGCACATTTAAGGGGCACACACCATCTCCCTTTAAAACGGATGCTTCCATCCTCGTGGACAACAAATCCTATTGCCTTTCCTTCGGCAATATATCCTTTTATCTTCTCGAGTTTCGGGTCGCCCGGTTGAGCAAGTCGAATCTCGTCCAATATTGGAGTTTCTACGACCATGGCATTGACCGTTTCTCTCACTGTGCCAGGATGCACAAGTTCTAACTCCAATCTTGCCAACTCCATGTACAATGCCGGCGGAATTACCAACGAGTTTGTCACGTGTTGGGTTTTCCGACTTAGGGCATCGGCTACCACATTCGCCTTCCCCTCGTGGTATGCTATCTCTAAATCGTAGTCTTTAATAAGTTCCAACCACCTTCGCTGTCTCAAATCAACTCCTTCTGAGTGAATATATATTTCAAGCTCTTGTGGTCGGTGAACATTCGACACTTCAGCCCATAAAGATAATGTCTCCATATCTTTACAGCGAAAACGACCGCTGCCAACTCCAGGTCGTGGGTCGGATAATTTTCCTCGTGGGGTTTTAGTTGGCGTGATGCATAGGCTACGACTCTCGAGTCTTGCATCAAGACACAACCTAAACCTTCCTTCGAAGCATCGCTATATACTTCGAAGTCGCCATTCTCTGATGGTAGTGTTAATACGGGTGTGGTTGTGAGTCGTTTCTTCAGCTCTTGAAACGCAATCTCACACGCTTCGGTCCACTCGTATTTTGCTCCTTTCTTCAATAGCTGGGTCAAAGGACATGCAATCCTTGAAAAGTCCTTCACAAATCGTCTATAGTACCCGGCTAATCCAAGGAAACTTCTTATTTCCGTTGGACTCTTCGGAGTTGCCCACTCCGTCACGGCAGAAACCTTTGCCGGATCCACTGATACTCCATCAGCGGATACTATGTGTCCGAGAAATGCCACTTCTTTCAACCAGAAATCGCATTTCGACAACTTGCCGTATAGTTGATTTCTTCGCAAGATTTCTAACAC
Organism: Hygrophila difformis; assembly: GCA_030278955.1. Classification (NCBI taxonomy): domain Eukaryota; kingdom Viridiplantae; phylum Streptophyta; class Magnoliopsida; order Lamiales; family Acanthaceae; genus Hygrophila; species Hygrophila difformis. The sequence goes on along the minus strand of JAOANR010000006.1, from coordinate 30,418,670 downwards.
TTGATGTAAGTGTTGGGCATGCTCTTCCTCACTCTTTGAGTAGATCAGGATGTCGTCGATGAACACTACGACGCACTGATCTAACAATTCTCGGAACACGTTGTTCATGAGATTCATGAACATGGCCGGAGCATTTGTTAGCCCGAAGGATAACACTGTGAACTCGTAATGGCCATATTGCGTTCGAAACGCCGTCTTCGGAATGTCCTTCTCGGCGATCCTCAATTGATGATACCCAGATCGCAAATCGATCTTCGAGAATACTGAAGCTCCCTTCATTTGATCAAACAGATCCTCTATTCTCGGTAGGGGGTATTTATTCTTGATGGTCACTTGGTTTAGTCCTCGGTAATCTATGCAAAGACGTAGTCCTCCGTCTTTCTTCTTGACAAATAAAACCGGTGCTCCCCAAGGGGATGTACTCGGTCTTATGTAACCTTTTCCTAACAGTTCCTCGAGTTGCTCCTTTAACTCCTTCATTTCCAGTGGTGCCATCCGGTACGGAGCTTTTGAGACAGGCTCTGTCCCCGGAATGAGATCTATAGTGAATTCAAGATCTCTCTCAGGTGGCATGCCCGGAACGTCCTCAGGGAACACGTCCGGGTATTCTCTTACCACGGGTATGCTATCAACCTTGTTTTCTTCCGCCTCAAGGTTGTGCACATAGCACGCATATAGTTCGTACCCCTTACGCATCAAGTTACTTAGTTTAAGTGCACTAACGATTTTGTTACTCTTCTTAGGGGGCTGAGAGTAAAAGATGACTCTCTTTCCCCTACTTTTTGACAAGGTGATCTTTTGCTTTTGGCATTCGATCACCGCCTTATACTGGCATAACCAATCCATCCCCAGTATGATGTCAAAGTCTTTTAAGTTAAATTCTACCAAGTTTGCGAGGAATTCTACGTTCTTTATCACTATAGGAATTCCGTTATATCGTTTAGAGCAAGACACTACTTCTCCAGAAGGCAATTGAATTCCTAAGCTAATTCTCTCGCACTTAGGTAGATCTAACTCAGGCACTATCCTTGATGCTATGATCGAGCAACTAGCTCTAGAATCAAATAAAACTCTAAGGGGTGTATTCAAAACGTGAAATGTACCTGCCATCACTTCTCCTTGCGCAGGCACGTCCGCTTGGTTAACCACATTGAGCCTCCCCCCAGGGCGTCCTTGGTTGCCCTGCTGATTCGCGTTCTGCTGCTGGTTTTGCTGTTGGCTTTGATTCTGCGGGGGCGGAGGTCGTTGGTTCTGGTTCTGGTTCTGCGGCCTATTTTGAGGGGGTCTGTACCCTTGGTTATTCCCGTTTCGCCCGTTTTGATTTTGAGGCTGTTCTTGCCCCGCGACCAAGTCGTCCCTTCTCGTTATGTTCTCGAGCCTAGTCCGGCAATCCCGTCGAACGTGACCCATTCGACCGCATCGGTAACAGGCGCCTTGTTGCGGGCATCCCCTTGCCAGATGGGGTCGTCCACATCTCGGGCAAGGTGGTACCGGATCTTCCTGGTTGAACCTCCTCCCAGTGTTGTTTTGTTGGGGCCTATTCGACCCTCTGCGCTGCTCGTTCCTCCCAGTGTTGTTCTCGTTTCTTGAGTCTCGGCTTCTCTTGTCTTGGGGACCCCTGCTGGACTCCCCACTCACCCTTCTTTTCAGCTGTTGCACACGTGCTACCGCCACAGCGCGGTCATACACGGCTTGCAAATCGGGGTAGTGTACCCCCGCGATCACCTCGCGCACAGACAGGTTCAGTCCCATCTCGAACTTCTGTGCCTTTTCTGCATCAGTAGGCACTAGCCTTGGTGCGAACCTCACCAGCTCCTTGAAGCGTGTGTAGTATTCCTGCACCGTTTGGCCTCCTTGCTTCAGCGACAGGAACTCTTCGTACATTGCAGCTTTAGTACTCAAGGGATAGAATCGATCCCTGAGTAGTTCCATCATCTCCATCCACGAGTAAGGCTCGTCATCTTCCGTCAGTTTGGCTTGCGTCGCCTGCCACCAGTCGTCAGCTTCGCCTCCCAGGTAGTATGAAGCAACATGCACCCTCTCTCCTTCCGGACATTTGACCGCTCCCAGCAGCTTGTCAAAAGTCCGGATCCATTCCTCCAGTTTAGCTGGATCCTCCTCACCAGCGTAGTGGGGCAGCTGGTAAGGATTCACCATCGCCAGGTAGTTAGGGCGAGCTTGGGGCGGAGGTACCGCCGCAGCTTGACCCTGGTTGACTTGCGCATTTCCGAGCGCAATCAACACTTCCTCTATCGTCCTAAGACAATCGCCCACATTGTTCGGTGCGGGGGCGTCCTGCGCACCTTGAGGTTGTTCCATCTCAGGTTGAATTGGTTCAGTGACGTTTGGTGGTGTTTCAGTGGGTGTTTCAGTGGTGGTTTGGGGAGCGGGTTGAGTTCTTCCTCTTCCTCTGGGTGCCATTCTGGTACAAATGGGATAGATTAGGACTAGTGAATTTAGCATATAGTCTAAGCAATTTCTATAAATGTATATGTGTGTTGCAATTTAGCACGTGGTGCTTTGTTCGAACTAAGAAGCGTCGTACGCTTCGGGGTTTTATTTTATTTCGAAATTTATTTATTTATTTATTTTTTTTTTGGCTGTACGGACAGATCTGTCCATTTTTTTTCGATTTATTACAAATAAATCGAGCATTTTATTTCCTCAAAAGAGATTTTAGTACAAAAGATATTTTCCTAGCAAAATAGCATCTAACAATAGAATCTCTAGTGTCTCATGACGTCCTCTGGCGGGGTAGCAGGATCTTCCTCCGGATCTTCCTCCTCCGAACTCGGCGGCAGTAGCTCGTCAAAGATAGTGTTTAAGTCTTGCCCGTGGGCATCGATGTATTCCTTTAGTATTAAGTTTTGTGTAGTGAGGGTTTGGACTTGGCGTTCGAGTTGGTTTATGCGGTGATGATCCGCCTCTCTCAAGTTGCCCATGTGATGTAAATTGGCCTCCAATTGAGCCATACGGTACTTCATTTGCTCTAGGGTTTGGTGGGAATCGAGATGAACGCTCATCATCCTGACCATCAACTGCATCATGTCTTGACTAGCCATCTAGCGCAAGCAAGAGATCTAAGTTAATATTCGCCAAGATTCTAAGTTCAATTCGCCAAGATTCTAGGTTCAATTCGCCAAGATTCTAAGTTCAAGTTTCGCCAAGATTCTAAGTTCAATTCGCCAAGATTCTAAGTTCAATTCACCAAGATTCTAAGTTCATAGGAGAGATGCAATATGCCAATGCAAATGATGATTTTCCCCCAAAAACAATTTAATGCAATATATATATATTTTTTTCCATGAGTTTTAAAATAAAAAATTTTTTCCCATGGAAATAATACTTTAAAATTTAAAATAATAGTCAAAATACTAATAATAGTTTAAAAATAATAATGGTTTAAAAATAGTAGTTTTAAAAATAGCCGGGCTTTGATACCAACTTGTAACACCCCGGTTTTTGGTCACCCAGGTCGGGGTGTCACCGCCACATCCCCCTAGTAAGACACGGTTTCTCCGAGCTTACTAAAGAGATGCAAGGCTAGGTATTGCAGTATTTAAAACATTTAAATCATTCAAAATAGCCCATACAATATAATTCGAAAATAATATTAACATAGCGCAGCGGAAATAATTGTTTTAGTATAGTATCGCAGCGGAAAATATAAATAAGGCCGACATGGCCAAAACACGGGTTAAACAGGTCCGTTCATAATATAATCTAAAGTACGAATTTAAAAGCAAAATAAGTGTTCCCAAAATCCCATGCATGAATCGTGCTCACACATGCTCATTCCACATATTCTGTAAGAAAAGGAATAAAAACGGTTTTGGTCAGCAACCTTGCTGAGTAAGTTAACACATGCATGATCGTAGGGTTTAAAAGCCATTAACTTTAATAATTTAATGAAAGCATGATAATAACATAATATTTAATTTAATCTAATCAACTATCCAATAGCATAATTTATTTCAGGGCTCTATTTAATCACACATATCGTATGGTTTAGAATAATAGCCATAATTTAAAGAACGCATTTAAATAATTTAATTGGACAACAACATAATTTAATCTAATTTAATTTAGTTTAATATCCCCATTACATTCCCGATTTGGTATCTCAAAGTTTCACGATAGCATCGCGATGTCAACAAGTTTAGCCGGTAGCCCGGCGGCCGCAACCGTATCAGCCATACCCAGTACCACTCCGGAGCCTCGGGAAACCCATACGGATATTCACGAGAGTGTAGGCTCTATATTTCGCCGTTTAGGCAATATCACATTTCAAGTTTAGCGCGCGGGGTCACCACCGTCCATTAAGGCACGAAGTGAAGCAGTTAGGGGGCACCCTGCAGAGCACTCACCCCTAATTTTAATTTATCAAGTTTGTAAGGGGATTTAATTTTTAAAACCTGATTTCAATTTGTTCTTCTCAAAAATCATATTTCATCTCATTTCAACCCTAAAGGTTAAATCCATGTTTCAACAAGATTTCAAGATTTTGTTTCCAGTAAACCACAGTTTACTCTAAAATTCGCCTAATATCCGATTTAATTCCAAAAATTCCAAAATTTCAAGACTGACTCAGAAACGTCGAGATCTACAACTTTCGTGTTTTAACTTTTTCAATCCGAGATACCTAAATAGGTCAAAATCACCAATTTTCGCAGAAGAACAATTCTGTCCGAATTTAATGTATCACAGTTTAAAGATTTCGAATTCTACCATAGTAATTCAACTCTAAATTTGATGAAATTTTACAGAGTTATCTTAAGACAATTATCTACGACTTTCATGTTCGGCCAAAGATCTAAAACAGTCTAGATCCTATGTCAAAAACGTGATCAAGATCATTCCTAAGTTTTGTCCAGGATTTCAAGATCTAGATTCAAGCAGTTCGGTTTCGGTTGGTTTTCACATATCAAATCATCTCTAAAAATTCTCAAACATTTACAGTAGCTAGATCTAAGTCTTAGAAACGTTTTTCATGTTTTAAGTTTCTCCGTTTGAACTCGTTTTAAGGTTCGGAAAAATTCATCAAATCTGTTGCACCGGTAGAAAGTATAGATTGACAGATTTTCGATTTCTTGTTAATCTTTTAGTTTTGAATGTTTTAATTCATCCCAAAACCATGTAAGAGTTAACTTACAGAGTCTATGAACATCCGAGATCGTCTATTTCGAAGGCGTGGCTTCCAGTCCACCGTTTCTCCTCTCCGTTCGTCGGGTTCTACGATCTAGATCCAATACGAGGTGTAGAAGAGAAAAGAAGAAGATTAGGATTCGTTTTCGAATCGTTTATTGAACAAGGATTGGATCGAGACTTACAGCGGCTATGGAGATCTTAGAATTTTCGTCCAACAGCGTTCGTCTTGGTTTCGTGCCTCCGACGACTCCGGATTTAGGGTTTCGAATGTGTAGAAAGTTGTAGGGTTTCATAAAAGTATTCGGAGCTCCTAGGAGGTCTTATTCATAGATTTCCAGGTCCTAGGGCGTCCAACATCTGACCTAAGGTTCTTGGGTCGAGATACGTTCAACCAAAAGTCGAAAAATCCGCGTTCGGGCGAGAGATTCACGCAACGGGCGAATCTGTCGCGTGGCGCGGTCGTGGCGCGCCCTCCCTTGTTCGACCGCGCGGCCACCGTGCCGAGCTCGCCTGGACTTCGGTCCGGGCGGGTCGTGCGATCCGTCGTGCTTTTCCGCCTCTCTTTCGGGTTCCTATCCCCCTATGCTCCCGAATTCCGATTTCCGGGGTATCTTCGGGTTTCTACTTTCTCTCTAAATTTTTACTCGGGTCTAATTGGATGTTTGGACTCGAATCCCCGAGTTCATTAGTGTCGGGTTTCGGTGTACAATTTATTTATCCTTACTCAATTCTTTTTTTTATTTAATTGAATTCCTTTAATTCCTTTTTAAGTTAAATCTCATTTCTCATTTCCTTATCTTTATTTATTTCTTTATTTGCTGGATTCATTTATTTATTTTATTTATTGTATTTATCGTTTATTTATTTAATTATTGTTTTATTTTATGTTGGAAAATTCTCGGGTATTACAATTGGTATTCTTGAAGGTGATTTGGTCCTCCAAAAACACATTCCCTTGCTTCAACAGGAGCTTTTGGGCTTGATCCGGTTGAAGATATGAAAATTTGTAGAACTTTGAGAGTGGCTTTGATCTTGATCCTCGTGAAGGTTTAGAGACTTATAAATTTGAAAGACTTCGAGAGGGGTTTTGAGCTTGATCCTCGTGAAGCTTTAGAGACTTGAAGATTTGAAGGACTTTTGACTTGATCCTCATAAAAGCTTGAAAAACTTCCAGAGGGACTTTGACATTTGTTTCTTCTGAAGAATTTTTTCTTAAATAATGGACCAAATTTAATTAACCCATTTACTCAATTTTTGTCAAGTAATGGATCAATATAATTTATCCAACTACTTCATTTTTTATCAAGTAATTGATCAACTTAATTAACCCAATTACTCAAAATTTTTAAAGTAATGGATCAACTTTATTGACCAATTACTCAAATTTTTTTTCCAAGTAAAGGATTAAATTTAAGTAACCCAATTACTTAATTTTTTTTTATGCCATGACTGAACTTAGAATTTTGATACCCAAGTTGCCTACGTATCCCGTGAACGGATCAAGCCATTACGTAGTTCAAAATAAATTGAATTTGTTTATTTTGCGCAGTACACAGTTTATACTCTTGCGGGCCAGGAGTATTACATTTTTTTTGCGATTCTTTCTTTTTTGGTGGCGTGCAGTTTAGGCTCGTGCGTCAAGGAGCATGACTTGCAATTTCTTCAGGCGTAGAACTTCTTCAAGAATCGTCCATTTATCGGTCCGATGCTCACTCTGTCGTTATCTATCATCATGTAGGCTCCGTTTGTGAAGGCCTCCGTGATGACATATGGTCATCCCATTTGGAGGTGAACTTGTTCCCACTGCGGTAGTTTATGACACTGGGTCTCCGTATGGCGAGGACGAGATCTCCGACTTGGAACGAACGTGCTTTGACTTTCATGTTGTAGAACTTGGACAGGTGAGCTTGATAGCATTCTAATCTTTGTTGTGCTTCGAGCCTTCTTTCATAGGCCAACGAGTATGGTGTTGCCTTGGTGGGTGTGCGAAAGGTTGTGCGATATGCCCATAGAGCTCCGTTGATTATTTCATGCCAGTCTCGTTTCGACTTGGAGACAACTTTCTTCAATAAACCGCATAAGGTTTTGTTGAAGGCCTCCGCCAATCCATTTGCTGGCAGGTAATATACAGAGCTCTTTTGTTGAGTGAATCCAAACTTCTCACACAACTTGGTGATGGTGCTGTTGACAACTGATCGTCCGTTGTCTGTCATGATATAACGCGGGACGCCATAACGGTAGATGATGTTGATTCGGATGAAACTTGCAACATGTTCCCCTTTGACTTCTCTAAAGGGTGCAGCTTCAGCCCACTTGGAGAACTAATCCGTAGCAGCAAGGATGTAGCCATGCCCCCGGAAGACTTTGGCAGTGGTCCGACGATATACGTGCCCCATGCATCAAACGGCCATGATGCCACAGTTGGGTGCAATGACTCAAGAGATTGGTGAATGGCCTCAATTTGATGAAGATCCGTGCAAGATACATTTGACATGGATTATGAAGAACTTTAAGAGGAACTTTCGACATCTTTGAAGAGAATTGGCTCTCCAAAAATGCGTTTTCTTACTTCAATAGGGGCTTTCAGGCTTAATCCTGTTGAAGCATGAAATTTTGAAGAACTTTGAGAGGGGCTTTTAAGCTTGATTGTAACACCCCGGTTTTTGGTTACCCAGGTCGGGATGTCACCGCCACATCCCCCTAGTAAGACACGGTTCCTCCGAGCTTACTAAAGAGATGCAAGGCTAGGTATTGCAGTATTTAAAAGTATTTAAATCATTCAAGATAGCCCATACAATATAGTTGAAAAATAATAATAGTATAGCGCAGCGGAAATAATTGTTTTAGTATAGTATTGCAGCGGAAAATTTAAATAGGGCCGACATGGCCAAAACACGGGTTAAACAGGCCCGTTCAGAATATAGTCTAAAATACGAATTTAAAAGCAAAACAAAGTTCCCAAAATCCCATGCATGATTCGTGCTCACACATGCTCATTCCACATATTCTGTAAGAAAAGGAATAAAAACGGTTTTGGTCAGCAAACTTGCTGAGTAAGTTAACACATGCATGATCGTAGGGTTTGAAAGCCATTAATTTAATAATTGAATAAAAGCATGATAATAACATAACATTTAATTTAATCTAATCAACTATCCAATAGCATAATTTATCTCAGGGCTCTATTTAATAACACATATCGCATGGTTTAAGATAAAAGTCATAATTTAAACAAAGCATTTAAATAATTTAATTGGACAACAAAATAATTTAATCTAATTTAATTTAATTTAAAATCCCCATTACATCTCCGATTTGGTATCTCAAAGTTTCACGATAGCATCGCGATGTCAACAAGTTTAGCCGGTAGCCCGGCGGCCGCAACCGTATCAGCCATACCCAGTACCACTCCGGAGCCTCGGGAAACCCATACGGATATTCACGAGAGTGTAGGCTCTATATTTCGCCGTTTTGGCAATATCACATTTCAAGTTTAGCGCGCGGGGTCACCATCGTCCATTACGGCACGAAGTGAATCGTTAGGGGCACCCTGCAGAGCACTCACCCCTAATTTTAATTTATCAAGTTTGTAAGGGGATTTAATTTTTAAAATCTGACTTCAATTTTATTTATTTAAAAATAATATCTCAACTCATTTCAACCCTAAAGGTTAATTCCATGTTTCAACAAGATTTCAAGATTTCGTTTCGGTAAACCACAGTTTACTCTAAAATTCGTCTAAAATCAGATTTAATTCCAAAAATTCCAAAATTTCATATCTGACTCAGAAACGTCAAGATCTACAACTTTAGTTTTTTAACGTTTTCGATCCGAGATACCTAAGTAGGTCAAAATCACCAATTTTCGCATAAGAACAATTCTGTCCGAGTTTAGTGTATCACAGTTTAGAGATTTCGAATTCTACCATAGCAATTCAACTCCAAATTTAATGAAATTTTACAGAGATCATCTTAAGACATTTATCTACAACTTTTATGTTCGGCCAAAGATCTAAAACAGTCTAGATCCTATGTCAAAAACATGATCAAGATCATTCCTAAATTCTGTTCAAGATTTCAAGATCTAGATTCAAACAGCTCTGTTTCGGTGGGTTTTCACATATCAAATCAACTCCAAAAATTCTCAAACATTTACAGTAGCTAGATCTAAGTCTTAGGAACATTTTTCGTGTTTTACGTTTTTGCGTTTGAGTTCGTTTTAAGGTTTGGAAAAATTCATCAAATCTGTTGCGTTGGTAGAAAGTATAAATTGACAGATTTTCGATTTCTTGTTAATCTTTTAGTTTTGAATGTTTTAATTCATCCCAAAACCATGTAAGAGTTAACTTACAGAGTTTATGAACGTCCGGGACCGTCTATTCGAAGGCGTGGCTTCCCGTCCACCTTTTCTCCTCTCCGTTCGTCGGGTTCTACGATCTAGATCCAATACGGGGTGTAGAAAGAAAAAGGAGATGATTAGGATTCGTTTTCGAATCGTTTATTGAATAAAGATTGGATCGAGACTTACCACGACTATGGAGATCTGTAGAAAAATTCGTCCAACAGCGTTCGTCTTGGTTTCGTGCCTCCGACGACTCCGGATTTAGGGTTCCGAATGTATAGAAGGTTGTAGGGTTTTGTAAACTTGTCCGGGGCTCCCAAGGGGTTTATTTATAGATTTCCCAAGCCCTAGGGCGTCCAACATCTGACCTAAAGGTCTTGGGTCGAGAGATGTTCAACCGAAAGTCGAAAAATCCGCGTTCGGGCGAGAGATTCACGCAACGGGCGAATCTGTCATGTGGCGTGGTCGTGGCGCGCTCTTCCTCCTTCGACCGCGCGACACTCGCCCAGACCTCGGTCCGGGCGGGTCGTGCGATCCGTCGTGCATTTCCGCCTCTCTTTCAGGTTTCTATCCCTCTATGCTCCCGAATTCCGATTTCCGGGGTATATTCGGGTTTCTACTTTCTCTCTAAATTTATTCTCGGGTCTAATTGGATGCTTTGGACTCGAATCCTCGAGTTCATTAGTGTCGGGTTTCGGTGTACAATTTATTTACCTTTTTTCTTTTTATTTAATTAAATTCCCTTAATTCCTTTCTAAGTTAAAATCTCATTTCTCATTTCCTTATCTTTATTTATTTATTTATTTATTTGCTGGATTTATTTATTTATTTATGGTATTTATTTATTTAATTATTGTTTTATTTTATGATGGAAAATTCTCGGGTATTACAGTCTACCCTCCTTAAGAATCAACTTCGTCCTCAAAGTTGTGTTTAGGCTTTTCTTGTGCTAAGGTCTTGTGTTTGTTTATTTATGTTGTGACTGAACTTAGAATTGAAACTTCTAAGCTGCCTACGTACCCGGTAAAGGGATCAAGCCATAACGTAGTTCAACAATTTACAAAAGTGCACGAAAAATAGGTGGTATGACATCCTCTCCCCCTTAAGATTGCAGTTATGTCCCCATAACTGTGTCGGTATCGGTTTGGAACAATGTCGGGTATCGTTCTCTCATGTCGGATTCTACTTCCCAAGTTGCCGTCTCACTTTCGTGGTTTGACCAAAGAACCTTGATCATTTTGACGGTTTTGTTCCTCGTTACTCGTTCCTTAGTATCGAGAATACGCACTGGGACTTCTTCGTAAGTCAACTCTTCATCGAGCTCAATTATCTCCGGTTGAAGTACATGTGTCGGGTCCGGAACATACTTCTTTAGTTGTGAGACATGGAAGACATTATGAACTCTATCTAAGTGTGGCGGTAAAGCCAATCGGTAGGCTAGAGTTCCGACTCGTTCTAGAATTTCGTAAGGTCCTATGTATCGAGGACTTAACTTCCCTCTTTTGCCAAAGCGCATCACCCCCTTCATGGGTGATATCTTTAGCATGACCCTATCTCCCACTTGAAATTCTAGGTCTCGTCGTCTCACGTCGGCGTAACTCTTTTGACGGTCTTGTGCAGCTTTCATCTTCCCTTGAATCACTTTGATTTGTTGAGCCATGTCTTCGATAAGTTGTGGTCCCACTACCACGGACTTATCGTTTTCTTCCCAGCTCAATGGGCTTCGGCACTTTCGTCCATACAACGCCTCGAAAGGTGCCATGCCGATGCTAGCACGGTAGCTATTATTATAGGAAAACTCAATCAAGGGTAAATGAGATTCCCAATTTCCTTTGAATTCCAACACACATGCTCTCAGCATGTCTTCTAGTGTTTGGATTGTTCTCTCGGTTTGTCCATCCGTCATCGGGTGGAATGCGGTGCTCATTTTGATTTGAGTACCGAGAGCTTTTTGTAACTCCGTCCAGAAATGAGAGACAAATCTACTGTCTCTATCGGAAATGATATCATGTGGTACTCCATGTCGTCGTACCACATTATCAATGTAGGCTCGGGTCAATTGGTCCATAGTCCACGTGTCTTTCATTGGGATAAATATGGCTGTCTTCGTTAGCCTATCCACAATCACCCAAATCTTGTTCATGCCTTTAGGTGATCGGGGTAATCCCGAGACAAAGTACATTGAGATGCTATCCCACTTCCAACTTGGAATTTCTATGGGTTGCATCAATCCTAAGGGTTTATGTCGCACTGCCTTAACCTTTTGGCAGGTGAGACATCTCGCCACGAAGTTCGCCACTTCCTTCTTCATTCCCGGCCACCAATAGATCTTCTTCAGATCTTTGTATAGCTTGTCACCTCCGGGATGTACGGGATATGGCGTGTTGTGCCCTTCCTCCATCAACCTTTGTTTCAACTCGGCACATTTAAGAGGCACACACCATCTCCCTTTAAAACGGATGCTTCCGTCCTCGTGGACAGCAAATCCTATTGCCTTTCCTTCGGCAATATACCCTTTTATCTTCTCAAGTTTCGGGTCGCCCGGTTGAGCGAGTTGAATCTCGTCCAATATTGGAGTTTCTGCGACCATGACATTGACCGTTTCTCGCACTGTGCCAGGATGCACAAGTTCTAACTCCAATCTTGCCAATTCCAAGTACAATGCCGGCGGAATTACCAACGAGTTTGTCACGTGTTGGGTGTTCCTACTTAGGGCATCGGCTACCACATTCGCCTTCCCCTCGTGGTATGCTATCTCTAAATCGTAGTCTTTAATAAGTTCCAACCACCTTCGCTGTCTCAAATTCAACTCCTTTTGAGTGAATATATATTTCAAGCTCTTGTGGTCGGTGAACATTCGACACTTCCGCCCATAAAGATAATGTCTCCATATCTTTAGAGCGAAAACGACCGCTGCCAACTCCAGGTCATGTGTCGGATAATTTTCCTCGTGAGGTTTCAGTTGGCGTGATGCGTAGGCTACGACTCTCGAGTCTTGCATCAAGACACAACCTAAACCTTCCTTCGAAGCATCGCTATATACTTCGAAGTCACCGTTCTCTGATGGTAGTGTTAATACGGGTGTGGTTGTGAGTCGTTTCTTCAGCTCTTGAAACACAGTCTCACACGCTTTGGTCCACTCGTATTTTGCTCCTTTCTTCAGTAGCTGGGTCAAAAGACGTGCAATCCTTGAAAAGTCCTTCACAAATCGTCTATAATACCC